>JARQOC010000003.1:12994769-13064802 GCA_033576535.1 Allobates femoralis
GGGCAGACTGGGCAGTTGCCTAGGGCCCCCACTCTCTTAGGGGCCCCCAAAGGAGCTGAACTGAAAATAGCAATAAAACAGTGAAAAAAATGTAAAAATACACATATTTGGTATCGCTGCGTTCGTAAGAATCTAAGCTATCAATATATGAAGTAAATTAATCCAATTGGTAAATGGCGTAATGGGAAAAAAAAAAAACGCCAGAACTATGTTTTTTAGGCCACCACGTTGTTACAATAAAATGCAATAAAAGGCGATCAAAATGTTGTATCTGACTCAAAATGGTATCAGTAAAAATGTCAGCTCAGGGCACATAAAGTAAGCCCTCACATGTCTATGTATCTTCAAAAATTAAAACATCATGGGTCTCAGAAAATAAAAAAAATATATATATTTTTTTTTACAAATTTCTGTTTTTTTTTTTATGATTGAAATAAAAATGATGTTCAGTATGTTCTTATTCTGACCTAGATAATCAACTTATGAAGTCACTCTTACCATATAACTATGGCCTGTTCCACATCTAAGGTTGGTGTGCGTTTTGCTAAATTTGCCTTTCTAGCCGTTTTTACCGCTAAAAACGCATTAAAAACGCTAGCGTTTTTTTCCCCATTGATTTCAATGGGAACGCATGTAAAAAACGCATGCAAAACGCATGTGCGTTTTCAAAAACGCATGCATTTTTGCGAACGCAGCACAAAACGTCTTCAATGTTTTGGGCAGCGTTGGCAAAAACGCATGCGTTTTCTGTTTTTGAAAACGCACATGCGTTTTTACATGCGTTTTTGCATGTGTTTTCATTAAAATCAATGGGAACAAAAACGCATGCGTTTTGATGCGTTTTTGCAGTAAAAACGCATGGAAATGCAAATTGAGCAAAATGCAGCAAAGTGTTAGATGTGAAAGTGGCCTGAGCATTTAGGGCCCACTTTAACTTTTGCCTAGGGCCCCACTTTGCCTAAAACCGGCCCTGAGCACAGCTACCAGACAAAAAAGGAAGAGACTCAACAGCCTCCACCAGCACCGCTATCAGCCAAAAAAGGGAGAGAGACTGCACAGCCTCCACCAGCAGCGGTACCAGCCAAAAAAGAGAGAGACTCCACAGCCTCCACCAGCACCGCTACCAGCCAAAAAAAGAGAGAGACTCCACAGCCTCCACTGGCACCACTACCAGCCAAAAGAAAGGGAGAGACTCCACAGCCTCCACCAGCACTGCTACCAGCCAAAGAAAGAGAGACTCCACAGCCTCCACCAGCACTGCTACCAGCCAAAAAAGAGAGAGACTCCACAGCCTCCACCAGCACCGCTACCAGCCAAAAAAGGAAGAGACTCCACAGCCTCCACCAGCATCGCTACCAGCCAAAAAAGGAAGAGAGGGGCCCCACAGCCTCCACCAGCACCGCTACCAGTCAAAAAAGGAAGAGAGAGAATCCACAGACTCCACCAGCACTACTACCAGCCAAAGAAAGAGAGAGACTCCACAGCCTCCACCAGCAACGCTACTAGCCAAAAAAGGAAGAGAGAGAATCCACATTCTCCACCAGCACTGATACGAGCCAAAGAAAGAGGGAGACTCCACAGCCTCCACCAGCACCGCTACCAGACAAAAAGGAAGAGACTCCACAGCCTCCACCAGCACTGCTACCAGCCAAAAGAAAGAAAGAGAATACACAGCCTCCACCAGCACTGCTACCAGCCAAAGAAAGAAAGAAGCTCCACAGCCTTCACTAGCACAGCTACCAGCCAAAGAAAGAGAGAAGCTCCACAGCCTCCACCAGCACCGCTACCAGCCAAAAAAGGAAGAGGGAGACACCACAGCCTCCACCAGCACCGCTACTAGCCAAAAAAGGAAGAGAGAGAATCCAGTCTCCACCAGCACTGGTACCAGCCAAAGAAAGAGAGAGACTCCATAGCCTCCACCAGCACTGCTACCAGCCAAAGAAAGAGAGAGACTCCCCAGCCTCCACCAGCACCACTACCAGCCAAAAAAAGGAAGAGACTCCACAGCCTCCACCAGCACTGCTACCAGCCATAAGAAAGAGAGAGAATACACAGCCTCCTCCAGCACAGCTACCAGCCAAAGAAAGAAAGAAGTTCCACAGCCTCCACCAGCACCGCTACCAGCCAAAAAAGGAAGAGATTCCACAGCCTCCACCAGCACCGCTATCAGCCAAAAAAGGGAGAGAGACTCCACAGCCTCCACCAGCACCGATACCAGCCAAAAAAGAAAGAAAGAGACTCCACAGCCTCCACCAGCACTGCTACCAGCCAAAAGAAAGAGAGAGAATACACAGCCTCCACCAGCACTGCTTTCAGCCAAAGAAAGAAGCTCCACAGCCTCCACTAGCATTGCTACCAGCCAAAGAAAGAGAGAAGCTCAACAGCCTCCGCCAGCACCGCTACCAGTCAAAGAGAGAAGCTCTACAGCCTCCACCAGCACCGCTACTAGCCAAAAAAGGAAGAGAGAGAATCCACAGTCTCCACCAGCACTGCTACGAGCCAAAGAAAGAGAGAGACTCCACAGCCTCCACCAGCACTGCTACCAGCCAAAAGAAGAGACTCCACAGCCTCCACTAGCACAGCTACCAGCCAAAGAAAGAGAAGCTCCACAGCCTCCACCAGCACACTACCAGCCAAAAAAGAGAGAGACTCCACAGCCTCCACCAGCACCGATACCAGCCAAAAAAAAGAGAGAGACTCCACAGCCTCCACCAGCACCGATACCAGCCAAAAAAAGGAACAGACTCCACAGCCTCCACCAGCAACGCTACCAGCCAAAAGAAAGGAGAGACTCCACAGCCTCCACCAGCACTGCTACCAGCCAAAAAGGAAGAGAGAGGCCCCACAGCCTCCACCAGCACCGCTACCAGCCAAAAAAGGAAGAGAGAGACTCCACAACCTTCACCAGCACCGCTACTAGCCAAAAAACAAAGAGAGAATCCACAGTCTCCACCAGCACTGTTACCAGCCAAAAAAAGAGAGAGACTCCACAGCCTCCACCAGCACCGCTTCCAACCAAAAAAGGAAGAGACTCCACAGCCTCCACCAGCACTGCTACCAGCCAAAATAAAGAGAGAGAATACACAGCCTCCACCAGCACTGCTACCAGCCAAAGAAAGAAAGAAGCTCCACAGCCTCCTCTAGCACCGCTACCAGCCAAAGAAAGAGAGAAGCTCCACAGCCTCCACCAGCACCGCTATCAGCCAAAAAATGGAGAGAGACTCCATAGCCTCCACCAGCACTGGTACCAGCCAAAAAAGAGAGAGACTCCACAGCCTCCAACAGCACCGATACCAGTCAAAAAAGAAAGAGAAAGACTCCACAGCCTCCACCAGCACCGCTACCAGCCAAAAAAGGAAGAGGCTCCACAGCCTCCACCAGCACCGCTACCAGCCAAAAGAAAGGGAGACACTCCACAGCCTCCACCAGCAACGCTACCAGCGAAAAGAAAGGGGGAGACTCCACAGCCTCCACCAGCACTGCTACTAGCCAACAAGGAAGAGAGAGGCCCCACAGCCTCCACCAGCATCGCTACCAGCCAAAAAAGAAAGGGAGAGACTCCACAGCCTCCACCAGCAACGCTACCAGCCAAAAGAAAGGGAGAGACTCCACAGCCTCCACCAGCACTGTTACCAGCCAAAAAAGAGAGACTCCACAGCCTCCACCAGCACCGCTACCAGCCAAAAAAGAAGAGACTCCACAGCCTCCACCAGCACGGCTACCAGCCAAAGAAAGAGAGAAGCTCCACAGCCTCCACCAGCAACGCTACTAGCCAAAAAAGGAAGAGAGAGAATCCACATTCTCCACCAGCACTGATACGAGCCAAAGAAAGAGGGAGACTCCACAGCCTCCACCAGCACCGCTACCAGCCAAAAGAAAGAAAGAGAATACACAGCCTCCACCAGCACTGCTACCAGCCAAAGAAAGAAAGAAGCTCCACAGCCTCCACTAGCACAGCTACCAGCCAAAGAAAGAGAGAAGCTCCACAGCCTCCACCAGCACCGCTACCAGCCAAAAAAGGAAGAGGGAGACACCACAGCCTCCACCAGCACCGCTACTAGCCAAAAAAGGAAGAGAGAGAATCCAGTCTCCACCAGCACTGGTACCAGCCAAAGAAAGAGAGAGACTCCATAGCCTCCACCAGCACTGCTACCAGCCAAAGAAAGAGAGAGACTCCCCAGCCTCCACCTGCACCACTACCAGCCAAAAAAAGGAAGAGACTTCACAGCCTCCACCAGCACTGCTACCAGCCATAAGAAAGAGAGAGAATACACAGCCTCCTCCAGCACAGCTACCAGCCAAAGAAAGAAAGAAGTTCCACAGCCTCCACCAGCACCGCTACCAGCCAAAAAAGGAAGAGATTCCACAGCCTCCACCAGCACCGCTATCAGCCAAAAAAGGGAGAGAGACTCCACAGCCTCCACCAGCACCGATACCAGTCAAAAAAGAAAGAAAGAGACTCCACAGCCTCCACCAGCACCGCTACCTGCCAAAAAAGGAAGAGACTCCACAGCCTCCACCAGCACTGCTACCAGCCAAAAGAAAGAGAGAGAATACACAGCCTCCACCAGCACTGCTTTCAGCCAAAGAAAGAAGCTCCACAGCCTCCACTAGCATTGCTACCAGCCAAAGAAAGAGAGAAGCTCAACAGCCTCCGCCAGCACCGCTACCAGTCAAAGAGAGAAGCTCTACAGCCTCCACCAGCACCGCTACTAGCCAAAAAAGGAAGAGAGAGAATCCACAGTCTCCACCAGCACTGCTACGAGCCAAAGAAAGAGAGAGACTCCACAGCCTCCACCAGCACCGCTACCAGCCAAAAAAGGAAGAGACTCCACAGCCTCCACCAGCACTGCTACCAGCCAAAGAAAGAAGCTCCACAGCCTCCACTAGTACAGCTACCAGCCAAAGAAAGAGAGAAGCTCCACAGCCTCCACCAGCACCACTACCAGCCAAAAAAGAGAGAGACTCCACAGCCTCCACCAGCACCGATACCAGCCAAAAAAGAAAGAGAGAGACTCCACAGCCTCCACCAGCACCGCTACCAGCCAAAAAAGGAACAGACTCCACAGCCTCCACCAGCAACGCTACCAGCCAAAAAGGAAGAGAGAGGCCCCACAGCCTCCACCAGCACCGCTACCAGCCAAAAAAGGAAGAGAGAGACTCCACAACCTTCACCAGCACCGCTACTAGCCAAAAAAGGAAGAGAGAGAATCCACAGTCTCCACCAGCACTGCTACGAGCCAAAGAAAGAGAGAGACTCCACAGCCTCCACCAGCACCGCTACCAGCCAAAAAAGGAAGAGACCCACAGCCTCCACCAGCACTGCTACCAGCCAAAGAAAGAAGCTCCACAGCCTCCACTAGTACAGCTACCAGCCAAAGAAAGAGAGAAGCTCCACAGCCTCCACCAGCACCACTACCAGCCAAAAAAGAGAGAGACTCCACAGCCTCCACCAGCACCGATACCAGCCAAAAAAGAAAGAGAGAGACTCCACAGCCTCCACCAGCCACCGCTACCAGCCAAAAAAGGAACAGACTCCACAGCCTCCACCAGCAACGCTACCAGCCAAAAAAGGAAGAGAGAGGCCCCACAGCCTCCACCAGCACCGCTACCAGCCAAAAAAGGAAGAGAGAGACTCCACAACCTTCACCAGCACCGCTACTAGCCAAAAAACGAAGAGAGAGAATCCACAGTCTCCACCAGCACTGTTACCAGCCAAAAAAAGAGAGACTCCACAGCCTCCACCAGCACCGCTTCCAACCAAAAAAAGGAAGAGACTCCACAGCCTCCACCAGCACTGCTACCAGCCAAAATAAAGAGAGAGAATACACAGCCTCCACCAGCACTGCTACCAGCCAAAGAAAGAAAGAAGCTCCACAGCCTCCTCTAGCACCGCTACCAGCCAAAGAAAGAGAGAAGCTCCACAGCCTCCACCACACCGCTATCAGCCAAAAAATGGAGAGAGACTCCATAGCCTCCACCAGCACTGGTACCAGCCAAAAAAGAGAGAGACTCCACAGCCTCCAACAGCACCGATACCAGTCAAAAAAGAAAGAGAAAGACTCCACAGCCTCCACCAGCACCCGCTACCAGCCAAAAAAGGAAGAGGCTCCACAGCCTCCGCCAGCACCGCTACCAGCCAAAAGAAAGGGAGACACTCCACAGCCTCCACCAGCAACGCTACCAGCGAAAAGAAAGGGAAGACTCCACAGCCTCCACCAGCACTGCTACTAGCCAAAAAGGAAGAGAGAGCCCCCCACAGCCTCCACCAGCATCGCTACCAGCCAAAAAAAAGAAAGGGAGAGACTCCACAAGCCTCCACCCAGCAACGCTACCAGCCAAAAGAAAGGGAGAGAGACTCCACAGTCTCCACCAGCACTGTTACCAGCCAAAAAAGAGAGACTCCACAGCCTCCACCAGCACCGCTACCAACCAAAAAAGGAAGAGACTCCACAGCCTCCACCAGCACTGCTACCAGCCAAAAGAAAGAGAGAATACACAGCCTCCTCCAGCACTGCTACCAGCCAAAGAAAGAAAGAAGCTCCACAGCCTCCACTAGCACCGCTACCAGCCAAAGAAAGAGAGAAGCTCCACAGCCTCCACCAGCACCGCTACCAGCCAAAGAAAGAGAGAAGCTCCACAGCCTCCACCAGCACCGCTACCAGCCAAAAAAGGAAGAGATTCCACAGCCTCCACCAGCACTGCTACCAGCCAAAGAAAGGAGAGAGACTCCACAGCCTCCACCAGCACCTACCAGCCAAAAGAAAGGAGAGAGACTCCACAGCCTCCCCAGCACAGCTACCAGCCAAAGAAAGAAAGAGACTCCACAGCCTCCACCAGCACCGCTACCAGCCAAAAAAGAAGAGACTCCACAGCCTCCACCAGCACCGCTACCAGCCAAAAAAGAGAGAGAGACTCCACAGCCTCCCCCAGCACTGCTACCAGCCAAAGAAAAGAGAGAGACTCCACAGCCTCCACAGCACGTACCAGCCAAAAAGAAGAGAGAGACTCCACAGCCTCACCAGCACCGCTACCAGCCAAAAAAGAGAGAGACTCCACAGCCTCCACAGCACCGCTACCAGCCAAAAAAGGAAGAGACTCCACAGCCTCCACCAGCACGCTACCAGCCAAAAAAGGGAGAGAGACTCCACAGCCTCCACAGCACGCTACAGCCAAAAGAAGGAGAGACTCCACAGCCTCCACCAGCACGCTACCAGCCAAAAAAGGAAGAGAGAGAACTCCACATCGTCCACCAGCACTGCTACCAGCCAAAAAGGAAAGAGAGAGGCCCACAGCCTCCACCAGCACCGCTACCAGCCAAAAAGGAAGGAGAGAATCCACAGCCTCCACCAGCACGCTACAGCAAGAAAGAGAGAGCCCACAGCCTCCACCAGCACCGCTACAGCCAAAAAAGAGAGAGATCCACAGCTCCACACACTGCTACCAGCCAAAAAAAAAGAAGACTCACTCCACAGCATGCTACAGCCAAGAAAAGAGAGACTCACAGCCTCACCAGCACCTACCAGCAAAAAAGAAGAGAAGCCACAGCTCCACCAGCACGCTACAGCAAAGAAAGAGAAGACTCCAAGCCTCACCAGCACCGCTACCAGCCAAAAAAGAAAGAGACTCCACAGCTCACAGCACGCTACCACCAAAAAAGAGACTCACAGCCCACAGACGTACCAGCAAAAAAAGAGCTCAGCTCCAGCAGCTACACCAAAAAGGAAGAGACTCCACAGCCTCCACCAGCACCCTACCAGAAAAAAAGGAAGAGACTCCACAGCCTCCACCAGCACGTACAGCCAAAAAAGAGAGAGTCCACAGCCTCCACAGCACGTACCAGCAAAAGAAGAGAAGCTCCACACCTCCACCACACCGCTACCAGCCAAAAGAGAGATTCCACAGCCTCCACGCACCGCTACCAGCCAAAAGAAAGAGAGATCACAGCCTCACCAGCACCGCTACCAGCCAAAAAAGAAGAGAACCACAGCCTCCACCAGCACGCTACACAAAAAAGAGAGAGACTCACAGCCTCCACCAGCACCCTACCAGCCAAAAAGAAGAGGGAATCCAAGCCTCCACAGCACTGCTACCACAAAGAAAAGAGAGAACTCACAGCCTCCACCAGCACCTCCAGCCAAAAAAGAGAGACATCCACAGCCTCCAGCACTGCTACCAGCCAAAAGAAAGAGAAGAATCACAGCCTCCCAGCACGTACCAGCCAAAAAAGAAGTCCACAGCCTCACAGCACGTCCACAAAAAGAGGTCCACAGCTCCACCAGCCCGTCACAAAAAAGGAAAACTCCACAGCTCCACAGCACTACCAGCAAAAAGAGAGAGATCCACAGCTCCACGCACCGTACACCAAAAAGAGAGATCCACAGCTCCACAGCACGTACCAGCAAAAAGAAGAGACCCACAGCTCACAGCACGCTCCAAGAAAAGAAGCTCCAGCTCCACCGCGCTACCAGCCAAAGAAAAGAAAAAGCTCACCGCACGCTACCAGCAAAGAAGCATCCACCGCCTCACAGCACCCACAGCCAAAAAGAAGAGACCCACAGCCTCCACCAGCACCGCTACAGCAAAAAAGAAGAGGAGAATCCACAGCTCACCCACACCGCTACCAGCCAAGAAAGAAGAGATCCACAGCCTCCCACAGCACTGCTACCAGCCAAAAAAGGAGAGAGACTCACAGCCTCCCCAGCACGCTACCAGCAAAAAAGAAGAGAAGCCCACAGCCTCCACCAGCACGCTACCAGCCAAAAAGAAGAGAGACTCCACACCTCCACCAGCACCGATACCAGCAAAAAAGAGAGAGACTCCACAGCCTCCACCAAGCACTGCTACAGCCAAAAAGAAAGAGACTCCACAGCCTCCACCCACACGCTACCACACAAAAAAAGAAGACTCCACAGCCTCACCAGCACCGCTACCAGCCAAAAAAGAGAGAGCTCCACAGCCTCACCAGCACAGCTACCAGAGCCAAAAAAGGAAGAGACTCCACAGCCTCCACCAGCACCGCTACCATCCAAAAAATGAAGAGAGACTCCACAGCCTCCACCGGCACTGCTACCAGCCAAAATAAGAGAGAGAATACACAGCCTCCTCCAGCACTGCTACCAGCCAAAGAAAGAAGAAGAAGCTCCACAGCCTCCACCAGCACCGCTACCAGCCAAAAAAGGAAGAGGCTCCACATCCTCCACCAGCACCGCTACCAGCCAAAAAAAGGAAGAGACTCCACATCCTCCACCAGCACCGCTACCAGCCAAAAAAGGAAGACAGAAGCTCCACAGCCTCCACCAGCACCGCTACATCCAAAAAATGAAGAGAGACTCCACAGCCTCCACCGGCACTGCTACCAGCCAAAATAAAGAGAGAGAATACACAGCCTCCTCCAGCACTGCTACCAGCCAAAGAAAGAAAGAAGCTCCACAGCCTCCACCAGCACGCTACCAGCCAAAGAAAGAAAGAAGCTCCACACCTCCACCAGCACTGCTACCACCCAAAAAAGGAAGAGATGGAGCTGCTGTCCATCTTCCTGTGACAGTAAAACAAATCTGACATGTGCTGGGTGTGCAAAATATCTATGTAAAGGACATGTGTTTTATTACTGTGTTCAATGTAAAAATGCATGAACCTGTTCACTCTTTTTTAGAGATAAAAAAGTAAAACTGAAGTTTTCATTATTTTTCATTTTTTGTTTTATAAAATATGTTAACACAAAGTTATATTTGTAAAACAGGTAGGGGCACCGGACACCAACAGGGCTAATGGTCCTTCTCATAGCTCCATAAAAATAAACCGCTGTCTTTCCCCCAGCCACCTTGTGGTGCAGCACCTGATTAAGCCGGTCAAGCATAAACAGTCCAGGTATAGAAAACAAAAAGGAGGCACTCACCGTTTGATCATAGGTGCTTTCTTTATTGCAGAGGTGCACCTTCATGCACCCCCTCCCCGCACCTCTGCAATAAAGAAAGCACCTATGATCAAACGGTGAGTGCCGCCTTTTTGTTTTCTATACCTGGACACAGTGTCGGTCTGACCTGCCGGGGTATCGTTTAAACACCCGGTGGGCCCCGCTCCCTGCTGCTCCTGCCCCCCGCTGTCACTCTGCGGTACTGCCGCCACCTGCAGCACCCGTACCCCAAGGTGACGAGCAGTCTACTTACATGATGAGTAAAGCCCCGGGTGGCCCCTGAACTCTCACTTGCCTCAGACGCAGGCTCGGAAGGGCCCCTCTTCTCACTCACTGGCGGCTGCAGCCTGCAGGTGATTTACCCCCAGCTGCGTCCTGGGGTTCTGGAGCAATGTGCGCAGCTTCTGACGTAATTGTTGTGTCCAGCAGGTGGCGGCACCACAGACTGAGGCTGCTTCCTGCTGATGTGAGGAGTCTGGAGCTGCCGGCACATGAAGGAGCCCAGGACGCTTGGTGAAGTCCAGCGCCCCCTCCCTGTCACTTCTTAGAAGCTGCTGTCCTGCAGTAATCCAGGCCTCCTTCTTCCCCTCCCTCTCTGTGATCACTACAGGCAGTCGGGACTGAGGGAGGGGGAGGACATGGCAGCGTCTGCAGAGCCGTCACAGGGACCTGCACATCATATAGGCCTGCTCTGTCCTCAGGGGTGAACCTAGCCTCTGTGCTGGATGGTTTCTGTCCTGAGATACAGCAGAGATGTGAAGGGTCCAGCTGCTCCTGGAGACAGTCAGCATGGGTAAGATCATGTAATACTGTGTGTATAGTGCATATGTATGTAGTATATGTAATGGTGTGTGTGTAGTGGATATATACTAGGGTGCCCATTATATTTTAGGGTGTGTATTATATACTGTAACTAGATGGTGCCCGATGCACAATGCATCGGGATTCTAGCAGAGCGAGTCCCTGACTCGCAATGGCCGCTTCGCGGCCAATGCTTCGCGCTGCTAAGGCGACTCGCCATGCCCGCTGCGGGCATAGCGAGTCGCCTTAGAGCTGCTCGCAATGGCCGCTGCGCGGCCAATGCTTCGTTCGTATCCACATGACCACGCCGAGTCGCATGCGAGTGTGGTGCGCGAAATCCATTCGTAATTATATAATAGATAGTTTATAGTTTATGTACTGGGGTGTCTGCTGTATATCACAGCATAGGGGCCCCCCTGTTTGGGGGAGAAGGGTGATTGGCAGCACCCAGGAGCACCTTGCTGAGAGGGGGACAGAGAGCCAATGCCCAGGATCCCCCTGTGTGTGTGTGTCTGTGGGAGGGGGCAGAGAGCCAGCATACCATCACAGTGCAGAAGGGCCCCCTGTTTGGGGCGGGGGGTGATTGCCAGTGCCCACTGCCTGGAGCCCCTGTAAAGGGGGAGCAGAAACCAGCACACAGGAGCCCCCTGTCAGAGGTGGATGAGGCAGAGTCCAGCACACAGGAGCCCCCTGTCAGAGGTGGATGAAGCAGAGTCCAGCACACAGGAGCCCCTGTCAGAGGTGGATGAGGCAGAGTCCAGCACACAGGAGCCCCCTGTCAGAGGTGGAGGAGGCAGAGACCAGCACACAGGAGCCCCCTGTCAGGGGTGGGGGAGACAGAGACCAGCACACAGGAGCCCCCTGTCAGAGGTGGATGAGGCAGAGACCAGCACACAGGAGCCCCCTGTCAGAGGTGGATGAGGCAGAGACCAGTGCACAGGAGCCCCCTGTCAGAGGTGGAGGAGGCAGAGACCAGCACACAGGAGCCCCCTGTCAGGGGTGGAGGAGGCAGAGTCCAGCACACAGGAGCCCCCTGTCAGGGGTGGGGGAGACAGAGACCAGCACACAGGAGCCCCCTGTCAGAGGTGGAGGAGACAGAGACCAGCACACAGGAGCCCCGTGTCAGGGATGGGGGAGACAGAGACCAGCACACAGGAGCCCCCTATCAGGGGTGGGGCAGACAGAGACCAGCACACAGGAGCCCCTATCAGGGGTGGGGCAGACAGAGACCAGCACACAGGAGCCCCCTATCAGGGGTGGGGCAGACAGAGACCAGCACACAGGAGCCCCCTGTCAGGGGTGCGTGTGGCAGAAAGCCAGTGCACAGGGGACCCTGTCATGGATGGGGAAGACAGTGTACAGGGGCCATCTGTCCGTGGGAGACAGAGAGCCGACACACCATCACAGCGCAGGAGGGCCCCCTGTTTTGGGGGGGATGCTAGCGCCCAGGAGTCCCTGTCAGGGTGGGCAGAGAGCCAGCGCCAAAGAGCCCCCTGTCATGGGGGGCAGAGAGTCTTCGCACAGGGGAACCTGTCAAGGAGGGGAACTGCAGGAGGAGAGGCCCACTGTCAGGTGGGAGCAAAGAACCAGCACACAGGGGACCCCGCCATGGAGGGGAGAGCCAGTGCATTTATATATACACAGCTAACAGCTATTATATATATTATATAGGCTGCTGTCTGTGTATATATATGATATATATATATATCTATACACACAGTCAGCAGCCTATTTATTATATTTACACATATAGCAGCCAATATCATATACAGCTGCATCTCAATTAATTCAAATATCATCAAAAAGTTCATTTATTTCAGTAATTCAATCCATAACGTGACACACATATATTATATAGAGTCATTACACACAAAGGGATCTATTTCATGTGTTTATTTCTGTTAATGTTGATGATTAATGAAAAACCAAAGGTCATTATCTCAGAAAATTAAAGTAGGGAGGATGATGGGTTAAACACTGCGCTGCCGTATTCGACAAAACATCAAAGGGTGAATATAATATTAGTTTATTAGTCAACGGCCTTGAAACATGGCAATATGATATTGATTTGTCCTGAGGAATAGGCTAAGGAGCCCTGAAATGTGATCACTAATAAATCAATATTATATTCACCCTTTGTTGTCTGATGGAATACGGCAACGCGGTGTTGAACCTTTCATCCTGCCTCCTCTATATGCTCCACGCTGGGGACTGCAGCAGCCGTGATCTGCTTTTTATAGTGGTTGTGACTCTCACAACCACACAAGGTGAAGCCTCTGATACCTATTTAGGTCATATTTCATCTCTCAGACCCTCCCTACTTTAATATTCTGAGAGAATGGCTTTTGGGTTTTCATTGACTGTAAGACATAATCATCAACATTAACTTGAAGTAGATCCCTCTGTGATGACTATATAATATACTGTATGTGTTTCACTTTTTGCATTGAATTACTAAAGTTAATTAACTTTTTGATGATAATCTAATTCACCTGCACATGGATGACGTTCAGACTACAACAGGAGGAGGATGAACAGAAGGAATGATGACGCCCAGTGGTTCGTGCTAAAAGCCAGAGAGGGGGGGACAATGCAGACTAGGAGCCTGTTCAGTCTCTGGAAGGAGACTGCATTTTATGTAGCTTTACAGTGCACTTTTAGCTCAGAGAGGGATGGTTAGGGATCAGCTCACAAGGTGCAGGGACATATTACTACTCTAAGGGTATGTGCACATATGCCGGGTTTGTGTCGGCGGCGGCTGGGCGGACCCGACAGGAAGCTCTGCAGCGGCTTCCTGGCGGGTATGTGCGGCGGGTGACGGGCGGGTGCACAGCGTTTTAGCGGCGGCGGTTATGCAGCGGCTGGAAGCAGCACATGATCTACTTGCAGCCGCTGCAGGACCGGCCAGTTTATAGAACATGCACATTCGTTGCTAACCCGCTGGGAACCCAGCGGGTTAGTAACAGATGAGCATGTGTAAACCGCCGGTGTGTGCACAGCGGGTGTCGGTTTCCATAGGTTTTAATGTTAACCCAAAAGCCGCTTTTGGATTAACATAAATTTACATAAAACTCATGGAAACCGACCGGCGGTTTACACAGCTAAACCTGCACTAAACCTACCAGTGTGCACATACCCTTACTATTCCTTTCTGCGCTAAATGCGCCCTGTGACTGTGTAATAAAAGCTTTTTATCACTCACTCATTACTATGTTAATGATCCGGGGGGCTACCGTTACCAGCCCCCTTGGGCGTCCTCTCTGTGTCCTTCTCGCCGCCTCCTTCATTGTTTATCACACCCCCGATGGGCGTGATATTGGCATCCAAACGCGCGCCCCCCAGCCTGGCTCTCTCCGCTCTGCAGAATGCCGGGTATGACGCCAAACACGTCATTTCCGGTACTCCGCAGCCGGACTTCAGGCTGCACAGTGCACATATGCTCTATGGAGCACATTACGAATGTGCTCCACGGCTCATGCGCAATGCACAGCTCTGTGGATGAGCTGTGGCGTACCGGAAATGATACATTCTGCGTCATACCCGGCATTCTGCAGACCGGGATGAGCCAGGTTGGGGGGCTTTATGGAGGTGACAGGTTCACTTTGAAAGGCTTGCAGCACAGGGCGGGGTTCTCAGTGGGAGCCAGGGGGACAGAGCAGGAGCAGCTCTGTGTGCTGGCTGTGTGCACTTGGCTCTTCCAAGGGGACCCGGCCAGGACAGACCCTAGCAGCAGGGCTTAGACTTTGGAGCACTGTGTGAACAGGGTTGTACCCGGCTGCGTCCTGGATCTCAAAATGTCTGTAATTACTTGGACTTGTAAATAAACTGTGTTTGTGTGAACAAGCTCCTGGGTCACTGCCTCACGTCTTGCCTAACCAACGTCGCTACCTCACAATACGTACACACGTGTTAAAGGGGCCCACAGAGACTTTTTCACCTAGGGCCCCAAAAAAACCTAGAACTGGCCGTTATCAGGGTCCTGCTGAACGTGCGTGCTTACATATCACACTGAATGTCACATAATGACACGCCAGGCCTCACTCAGACTTACACTCTATAGTGGAGTGTTTGTCAGGAGGCAGGTGCGGGCGACAATATTGTTAGAGGTGGCCATTATATCAACTGTGTCAGTAGCTGCTGGCTGTTGATGTAAGTGAAGTATGACCTTCATATAGCAGTAGGAAAAGAGCAGGGGATGGGAAAGCTGGGTGCTGAGGGATATCAGGGCAGGGGATAGGAAACCTGGGTGCTGAGGGATATCAGAGCAGGGGATGGGAAAGCTGGGTGCTGAGGGATATCAGAGCAGGGGATAGGAAACCTGGGTGCTGAGGGATATCAGAGCAGGGGATGGGAAAGCTGGGTGCTGAGGGATATCAGAGCAGGGGATGGGAAAGCTGGGTGCTAAGGGATATCAGAGCAGGGGATAGGAAACCTGGGTGCTGAGGAATATCAGAGCAGGGGATGGGAAAGCTGGGTGCTGAGGGATATCAGAGCAGGGGATGGGAAAGTTGGGTGCTGAGGGATATCAGAGCAGGGGATGGGAAAGCTGGGTGCTGAGGTATATCAGAGCAGGGGATGGGAAAGCTGGGTGCTGAGGTATATCAGAGCAGGGGATAGGAAACCTGGGTGCTAAGGGATATCAGAGCAGGGGATGGGAAAGCTGGGTGCTGAAGGATATCAGAGCAGGGGATGGGAAAGCTGGGTGCTAAGGGATATCAGAGCAGGGGATAGGAAACCTGGGTGCTGAGGAATATCAGAGCAGGGGATGGGAAAGCTGGGTGCTGAGGGATATCAGAGCAGGGGATGGGAAAGTTGGGTGCTGAGGGATATCAGAGCAGGGGATGGGAAAGCTGGGTGCTGAGGTATATCAGAGCAGGGGATGGGAAAGCTGGGTGCTAAGGGATATCAGAGCAGGGGATAGGAAACCTGGGTGCTAAGGGATATCAGAGCAGGGGATAGGAAAGCTGGGTGCTGAGGGATATCAGAGCAGGGGATGGGAAAGCTGGGTGCTGAGGTATATCAGAGCAGGGGATGGGAAAGCTGGGTACACTTTTCCATTTGAAGATGCTGGATAATATTTACTTCACTTTGCATATTGTTGAAGCTGAGGGACTGAGTGCTTTACCGAGGACCAGAAATGTCCATGTGTGAGAAAACCTGCTGCTGACTGTAAATAACAGATTCTGTAATCAACTACAATACATACCGTGAGTAGATTAATAAGAAACACTAAGGTAAAGTGCAGGACACAATACGGTTCTCTTTTGCATACTATAGTGAGAGAGGCCAAGAAATGAACAGGTAATAAAAAAGGCTTATGGTCGCTATAGTGTGGGCCCCTAGAGTCAATTCTCATAGTGGGCCCTAGGCACCCCAGTCCGACCCTGCCTGGACAAAGTTATATTTAGTTAGATTTCATGTTATAGTGATAGAAATCTAAAGCAGGTTTGTTATTTGTGTGCAGGATGCTATAAAGCGAACATAATTGCAGACAGCCCGTGTAACCTTTTCCTGAAATAAATAAATAAAATTAAGTTTTAATTTCATTTTTCATTTGTTTATGATCAGCCATGTTCACATACAGTTTAATAATGAAATAGGTATACAAATAAAACACTTACAGTAGCTAAAATCAACATTTTTACAGGTTGGGTCATATTGACCCATATCAGTACAAGTGTATAATAAATGTGATCAGAACAGTAGGATTAAAACAGGCTCTGTGGGGGCACTCTTAATATTTTGGCTCTGTGGGGGCACTCTTAATATTTTGGCTCTGTGGCGGCACTCTTAATATTTTGGCTGTGCCGGCACTCTTAATATTTTGGCTATGTGGTGGCATTCTTAATATTTTGGCTCTGTGGGGGCACTCTTAATATTTTGGCTCTGTGGCGGCACTCTTAATATTTTGGCTCTGTGGCGGCACTCTTAATATTTTGGCTCTGTGGCGACACTCTTAATATTTTGGTTCTGTGGCGACACTCTTAATATTTTGGTTCTGTGGCGACACTCTTAATATTTTGGTTCTGTGGCGGCACTCTTAATATTTTGGCTCTGTGGCGGCACTCTTAATATTTTGGCTCTGTGGCGGCACTCTTAATATTTTGGCTCTGTGGTGGCACTCTTAATATTTTGGTTCTGTGGCGACACTCTTAATATTTTGGCTCTGTGGCGACACTCTTAATATTTTGGCTCTGTGGTGGCACTCTTAATATTTTGGCTCTGTGGCGGCACTCTTAATATTTTGGCTCTGTGGTGGCACTCTTAATATTTTGGCTCTGTGGCGGCACTCTTAATATTTTGGCTCTGTGGTGGCATTCTTAATATTTTGGCTCTGTGGCGGCATTCTTAATATTTTGGCTCTGTGGGGGCACTCTTAATATTTTGGCTCTGTGGCGGCACTCTTAATATTTTGGTTCTGTGGCGACACTCTTAATATTTTGGTTCTGTGGCGACACTCTTAATATTTTGGTTCTGTGGCGACACTCTTAATATTTTGGTTCTGTGGCGACACTCTTAATATTTTGGCTCTGTGGTGGCACTCTTAATATTTTGGCTATGTGGTGGCACTCTTAATATTTTGTTCTGTGGGGACACTCTTAATATTTTGGCTCTGTGGCGGCACTCTTAATATTTGCTCTGTGCGGCACTCTAATTGGCTCTGTGGCGGCACTCTTAATATTTTGGCTCTGTGGCGGCACTCTTAATATTTTGGCTCTGTGGTGGCACTCTTAATATTTTGGTTCTGTGGCGACACTCTTAATATTTTGGTTCTGTGGCGACACTCTTAATATTTTGGCTCTGTGGCGGCACTCTTAATATTTTGGTTCTGTGGCGGCATTCTTAATATTTTGGTTCTGTGGCGACACTCTTAATATTTTGGTTCTGTGGCGGCACTCTTAATATTTTGGCTCTGTGGCGGCACTCTTAATATTTTGGTTCTGTGGCGACACTCTTAATATTTTGGCTCTGTGGCAGCACTCTTAATATTTTGGCTCTGTGGCGGCACTCTTAATATTTTGGCTCTGTGGCAGCACTCTTAATATTTTGGCTCTGTGGCGGCACTCTTAATATTTTGGCTCTATGGTGTCACTCTTAATATTTTAAAAAAAAAAGAAGGGGGGGGGACAAGAGGCGCAATAGTGCCCTTATCACTCGACACTAAATCAAAGCAGGTGAGTAAGAAATGGTCACTCACCTATTCCAGTTGTGCCACCCACAACTGGTTAGTAGACCTGATAGGATGAGTATCCTGATGGCTGCTGCTGGACTTCCACCGGTCTCCACACGGGTAGACGAAATCTGAAGCTTTGGGAAAGGAAGGTGTGCCACAGTCCGCGCTGCCAAAATCTTCCGCTTGTAAATAATGCAAGTAGCCGATGTCCAAATCAAACCTCTCTTTTATTTCTCCAACGCGTTTCAACGCCCTCCTGGCGTCTTCCTCAGATCCCTGAAGACGCCAGGAGGGCGTTGAAACGCGTTGGAGAAATAAAAGAGAGGTTTGATTTGGACATCGGCTACTTGCATTATTTACAAGCGGAAGATTTTGGCAGCGCGGACTGTGGTACACCTTCCTTTCCCAATACTCTTAATATTTTGGCTGTGCCGGCACTCTTAATATTTTGGCTCTGTGGCGGCACTCTTAATATTTTGGTTCTGTGGCGACACTCTTAATATTTTGGTTCTGTGGCGACACTCTTAATATTTTGGTTCTGTGGCGACACTCTTAATATTTTGGTTCTGTGGCGGCACTCTTAATATTTTGGCTCTGTGGCGGCACTCTTAATATTTTGGCTCTGTGGCGGCACTCTTAATATTTTGGCTCTGTGGTGGCACTCTTAATATTTTGGTTCTGTGGCGACACTCTTAATATTTTGGCTCTGTGGTGGCATTCTTAATATTTTGGCTCTGTGGCGGCATTCTTAATATTTTGGCTCTGTGGGGGCACTCTTAATATTTTGGCTCTGTGGCGGCACTCTTAATATTTTGGTTCTGTGGCGACACTCTTAATATTTTGGTTCTGTGGCGACACTCTTAATATTTTGGTTCTGTGGCGACACTCTTAATATTTTGGTTCTGTGGCGACACTCTTAATATTTTGGCTCTGTGGTGGCACTCTTAATATTTTGGCTATGTGGTGGCACTCTTAATATTTTGGTTCTGTGGCGACACTCTTAATATTTTGGCTCTGTGGCGGCACTCTTAATATTTTGGCTCTGTGGCGGCACTCTTAATATTTTGGCTCTGTGGCGGCACTCTTAATATTTTGGCTCTGTGGCGGCACTCTTAATATTTTGGCTCTGTGGTGGCACTCTTAATATTTTGGTTCTGTGGCGACACTCTTAATATTTTGGTTCTGTGGCGACACTCTTAATATTTTGGCTCTGTGGCGGCACTCTTAATATTTTGGTTCTGTGGCGGCATTCTTAATATTTTGGTTCTGTGGCGACACTCTTAATATTTTGGTTCTGTGGCGGCACTCTTAATATTTTGGCTCTGTGGCGGCACTCTTAATATTTTGGTTCTGTGGCGACACTCTTAATATTTTGGCTCTGTGGCAGCACTCTTAATATTTTGGCTCTGTGGCGGCACTCTTAATATTTTGGCTCTGTGGCAGCACTCTTAATATTTTGGCTCTGTGGCGGCACTCTTAATATTTTGGCTCTATGGTGTCACTCTTAATATTTTAAAAAAAAAAGAAGGGGGGGGGACAAGAGGCGCAATAGTGCCCTTATCACTCGACACTAAATCAAAGCAGGTGAGTAAGAAATGGTCACTCACCTATTCCAGTTGTGCCACCCACAACTGGTTAGTAGACCTGATAGGATGAGTATCCTGATGGCTGCTGCTGGACTTCCACCGGTCTCCACACGGGTAGACGAAATCTGAAGCTTTGGGAAAGGAAGGTGTGCCACAGTCCGCGCTGCCAAAATCTTCCGCTTGTAAATAATGCAAGTAGCCGATGTCCAAATCAAACCTCTCTTTTATTTCTCCAACGCGTTTCAACGCCCTCCTGGCGTCTTCCTCAGATCCCTGAAGACGCCAGGAGGGCGTTGAAACGCGTTGGAGAAATAAAAGAGAGGTTTGATTTGGACATCGGCTACTTGCATTATTTACAAGCGGAAGATTTTGGCAGCGCGGACTGTGGTACACCTTCCTTTCCCAATACTCTTAATATTTTGGCTGTGCCGGCACTCTTAATATTTTGGCTCTGTGGCGGCACTCTTAATATTTTGGCTCTGTGGCGGCACTCTTAATATTTTGGCTCTGTGGTGACACTCTTAATAATATACATCATAATAATATTATTATATAATACAGCTTTATTTATATAGCGCACACATATTCCGCAGCGCTCTACATATTGTAGGTTAGAGTAAGAATATAATACAGTTAAGGTAATTCAGTGAGAACAATACAGTAAATTATTGGATACTACATGTGGCATTCAATATTGTTAAATGAGGATACAATAAATTAAGCAACTGATGGGTGACCTGCTTTAAATGGCTTACAATCTAAATTGGATTAGGTGCACAAGGTAAGGGGCTTATTGCACTGATGGCAGAGCATCTTGAGGAAATGGGGGCATAGAACTAAGTTACATGGATGGTCATTAATCAGTTGTGTAGGACTCTTTTTTGGTTTGGTGGAGTTTGTTTGAAGAGTATTGTCGTGGGATAGCCATTCATATCTACTGTGCAAGGACCTTTCTATTAGGGAGTTATGATAGGCCGCCTCTTAAAGATGGTTTTAGGGATCGTCGAAGCCATGCAAGTTGTGGTAGTCTGATTTCTTGGGGTAGAGCATTCAGAGGATGGAGGGGAAGATGCCAAGAGAGGGGAGATTGAATATTGTGGTTAGATGGTGGTGCGACTGGAGAGTAGGTTATGGTAGGTGTGAGAGAATTGCGAGTCAGTAGTTGCATGTGGTGGACGAGAGGATTTGAGAGCCTGGAGACTTCTTTTCTGTAACTGGGTCAAATGTGGCTGGTGAACCAGAGGGCTATGTGGGGATAAATTGGCTGTGGCAGCACTTGGGAGTCGGAAGTGATTTCCTGGCCAGATGTTGTCTATTTTCTACATAAAGAAGAGGGCCAGGGTATCAGCACAAAGGTCAGTGATGGTGGCCTCACTTTGAGACTGAGGAGAGAGTGAAAGGTGTCAAAGAGTTTTTTTGGATTGTTGGATAGTGAGGAGACCAGGGTGGTGAAGTAGGTCTGTTTGGCGAGGTGAAGGGCAGAGTTGTAAGTTTTGAGCATGAATTTATAATGGATAAAGTCTCCTGGTGAGCGAGTTTTCTTCCATAGACGTTCAGCACTCCTAGAGCATCGCTGGAGGAATCGAGTTTGTGATATGAGCTGTTTTGTTCTATGTTTGGAGGTTCTGAGGGTGAGGGGCGCTACTTGGTCCAGGGAGCTTCTGAGAGTGTCATTGTAGTGGTTTACTGCCTGATCTGGACAGGAGATTGAAGAAATTGGGGACAGTGATGAGATGAGGGAATCTGTGAGTGCACGAGGGTTAATGGCCTGTAGATTTCTGGATGTGTGATAGGTAGGGGTGGGCTGTGGTGGCCGAGGGTTAGTGAGTGAGAAGAAGAGAATGTTGTTATCTAAGGAGGAGGTAGAGCAAAGCCAGGTAAAGACCAGGTCAAGGGTGTTATCATCTTTGTGCGTCTCAGAGGTTGAGAGCTGTGAGAGGACAAGAGAGCTAGTTAGAGATAGGAGCTGGGATGCAGATGGGGCTGTTTATGGGAATGTTAAAGTCTCCCAGAATAAGGGTTGGTAATTGTGAGGACATGAAATGCGGCAGCCACGTGGAGAAATGGTCGAGGAACTGGGTGGGTGACCCTGGGGGCGGTATAGCACTGCTACTTTGAGGGGGAGGATTGGAATAGCCTAATGGTGTGGACCTCGAAAGAAGGGAATGAGAGTGATGGGGCTGAGGTAACGACCTGGAAAGTACATAATATTTTAATATTAATTTTTAATTAATATTAAATTAATATTTTAGCTCTGTGGCGGCACTCAATATTTTGGCTCTGTGATGGCACTCTTAATATTTGGTTCTGTGGCAGCACTCTTAATATTTTGGTTCTGTGACAGTGACCCGCCCAGGCCGGGGTACTCAGAGCTCGGGCACGGTGTCAGGGGAGACGCTATCATGGGTGGCTGCACCCGAGTCCATGGCTCTGGGGGTCGGTGACCTCTTAAATATAGTTGTTGTTAGAATAGTTCGTGATGCCACCTATAGTACCTGGTGAAGGATTACCAGCATCGCTGCAGTCCTCCGGAGGGTGTTGTAATTGTGGCAAGGGTGGTATAGCTGCCTTCAGGTGAAGCTGGCCTCCGGGGCAGCGTTAGCTGAAATAAAAGTTCAATGATGGCAGTACAGAGACACGAAGGCAGTTTCACTCTTTCCGGGTATTTCACTGGGAACAAGCATCCAACGAATACATAGTCCACAGTTCAGCAATGATATAATTCACAGGTAACCTTTCGGGTGACTGTAAATGGATGCCAGGCGGTCTGGAGGTACCCGCGGCATGCCTTAGTTAACGAAGCCTTGTCCTGTTAGCCCTGCCTCTGATATGACTTTTCCCAGTCCTGCTGTGGTAGTAATTGAGTTTCTCTCTCTCTCTCTTTGCTATCTGGGCCCCGAACTCTATGGATAACCGGGTGGACCGCCCCATGTGGACAGGGTGCTGTGGCTGGTAAATAGGCCGCAGCAATTGGTTGAGGGCTACAGAGATGGACTCCGTCTGTTTCCTCGGACCTGGCTTTCCGTGATGGACTGGGGAAGCTCCCCGGAGTATGGTCGCTCCGCTCTGGGGTTCCCCGTTTCTCTCTCGGGCTCAGGCTCATGCGACAGGCACCCTCTCTCAAGGTCTCCTCAGGACCCCCTTTCATCTTCCCTCAGGTCTAGTCTGCAACTCGCCTGTCCTGGCCTTCCGACTCCCTTAACCCTCCCCCTAGGGTACCACCCCGGCTTGAGTGTGGGAGTGCTGGAATTGGGTCCCTCCTACCAAACCTGCATCCACTTACAGTTGGGATAATTACACCGCTTTTATGGGTATAATACCCCGGTGTGACGCCTGACCAATGGGGTGCCACAGCAGCACTCTTAATATTTTGGCTCTGTGGCAGCACTCTTAATATTTTGGCTGTGTGGTGGCACTCATAATATTTTGGCTGTGGCGGCACACTTAGTATTTTAGGTCTTTGGTGGGGCTGTTAATATTTTGACTCTGTAGGGTAATTCTTCTAATGTTGGCTCTGTGAGGGAACTCTGAAAACAGTCTCTTTGGGTGCGCTCTTAACTTTTTTATTTTATTTATTTACTTCCTATGTATCCAGCATTGCTCTGGTGACAGAACCCCTTTACAGAGAACCTGGCATGCGCAGCTTTGTATAGCGCTTACAAACATGGCGACATATGTTAAGCATGTTATCAAGCCCACAGTCCATTGATGATATATAAAATAGGGCAGTGACTAGTCGAGGGGGCGTTAGTTCCCCGAGTCCCAACTAGTCAGAGCCCTATTTTGCATATTATAAACAGACTTTAGAAATATTTTTTCTAAATATTTATTTATTTATGCAACGACATGAAAGGACTGTTAGTCCAGTAATTGTGATATGTGCACTGAGCTGTTGGGCGTTCTGGGGGCACGGAGGACCTGACAGGTTTACTGTTAAAGACCTTTTTACAGTCCAAAGATTTGGGTCCCTATTGACTTCTATGGGATTTAGGGTGACGTTCAGGTCAAGTTCTGGTACCAAACCAAATTTATAGCTAAAGTTTAGCTGAACCCAGAAATCCCGAGCATCCACCGGTCCGCTCATCCCTAGTCACTATCGCTTTTCCACTAGTCAGAAATTTTGGGGTCTTTGACAATGATTTGATGTTTTCAGTAAAACTATCTGGATACATTTCTAGGAGCCTCAGACTGATATTCCTGCATTTTCTGTGCAGTTTGAAGCATTTCAGTGTTGCAATTTCTGATGTTTGTGTCATCTGCAAATCAAAGCTTTCAGGAACATTTTGGACAAAATTGTTCATTTAAGAATAAAATGATGTTCTCATTATTAACCATTTAGCACATTGCTTGTTTGCGGTAACCTCATACCTAAACTGTCTGTTGTGGACGTGTTCATTCCTCAAACAACCCATTTACATGTGCACATATCTCACAGTGGTTGTCTACTTAGCACAATTTTCTTTGGAAATGTTCCTATTAAGATTTTATGGAGGTCACTAAAGTGTTACCTGGAGCAGGGGTCATAGGTTAGACCTTTAATTCTGACCCTGAGCTAAACACAAGAGTCATAGGAACATAATAAGTTTTGTATGTCACATAATTACTGTATTTTGCAGATTACAAGACACATTTTTCCCCCCCAAATAGGAGGGAAGAAGGGGTGTGTCCAGCCCAGGGGCCCTTGGGAACTCGGTATCCGGGCGTTTACTGTAATGGGGATGTCACTGGTGGTCTGCCCGGACCCATAACCTGAGGTCACTTGGTAAAAAGTGAAAAATAATAAGAAAGAATAAAGAAAGTCTTGTGACGCCGCCTGTTGATTCTGCTGAAGGCACCAGTGCTGCTTCAGACCTCCGGGATGATGGACGGGCAGTTTGGGTAGTACAACTCCCCACAGGTGGAGCGGGTCCCTGGGGCAGTTATGAGGTGACAGGGATTTGCACAGGGAGGTAGTTAGGCAGCCAGGCCACTGCAACAGTCTCTAGGCCGAACGGGTGCAGGGATGGACAAACTGACACACACACTGTGGATTGTTTCTGTACCTTTACTGATGGTTTTGCAGGCACGGTGCAGGGTACATTCCAGGTGGTCAGACAGCACTTCTGGATTTCCACAGTGAGTGACGGATAAGGCCTCCTTGTCTCTTTTCCCTTGTTGAAGTCTTTGGCCCGGTAAAGCTAAGTCTGACCTCCTCTGTGTCTCTCTTTCTCACCCATTCTGTAGTGTTGAGAACCTTTGTGTGGGCTGCCGCCATGACTTCTCCTGCAGTCCCTGGCTCCCCTATTGGTTGCATGACACGTGCCAGGGGACTGGAGTCCCCTCGATGGACCAGTATTTCTGCTGTTCTTGATGCTCCCATGCAGACTCGGACTCCAGTGTTAGGGTTGTTTCCTGGGGTGAACTGGTATGGCTCCTCTGCCCGCAGTCTGCTACTCTCCTCCTAAAGCCTTGCCTTCGACCTCACTTGCAGGCCCCCCACTGGCTAGGCTGGTCAACTGGCTCGGGCCTAGCACAGCTCTGACGCACTAGGACGTTTTCACAGTTCTCCTAGCGACTGCACACTCTGACTAACTCCGCCCCCAGCATCAGTATTTATAGGGGATCTTGCTTAAAGGCAGCAATTGGAGCTCCCCCTACTGTTCTGCGGTGGAAGGTATTATGTGTACATGGGTTACCTATTGTGGAAATCCATCCATGCCTTAGGTGGTCTTGTGGCTACCTGTAATGGCAGGGTTCCACAGATGCATCTTACAATCCAGATATAACTTACTGGGGAGGCGGTGGAGGAAGGTTACAAAAGCCAGGGTCGCTGCTGCAGGATGCAGTACTATTGGGGTGATGTTGTGGGCCCGGGCTTGGTGGAGGGGTGTCACGGCAGCTACATGAAGACACCATTGATATGCCGGCGGTGGATGCAATGGACTTTATGAAAATGGCTATGAATGCAGCACGTGCTCAGATTCAGATCTTGCAGGGCCAAGTTCTCAATATGCACATGCAATGCCTCCATGGTGATGGATTTAGGGTAAATGGCCACAGATGTAGCGTGTGTCCAAATTGAGATCATAGATCTTTGAGCTCTCAATCTGCACACGTTTACAATAATTTTCCTGAAGTCCATTAAGTCCAATGCCGGCAAATCAATGGCACCTGCATTGTACCACCATGACAATCCCTTCTTCGAGTCCAAGACTCACACCATGACTCCACTGGTGCTGCCACCTTCCCCCCCCCCCCTTCCTCCAGACCAGGGCCCGTAGAATCGCCCCCCTGGTGTCACCACCAACTTCTTGCAATGCTGACCCTGCCTCCATTGACTCCATTCCACCACAAAACCCCCAGTAAGCTACACTCGGAATGTGAATTGGGCTCTAGGTCTATAAGACGCACCCCCATATAAACTTTGGATTTTTTGGGGTGTGCCTTATATTGCACAAAATACAGAACTTTGTTTACACTTTTAAAAAAACAGAAAAGTCCATCAAGTTCAGCCAAAGAAAGAGAAAGGACAATGGACTGACAGCCAGCGTACGTCTCCACATGCTCCACTCTAACAAACTGTGATAACTTGCCTGTAATCTATGGACAGTGCCAGTTCTGACGAAGGTGTATGTTTACACGAAACGTAATATGCACTGCAAAAATAAGTTAAAAAATTGCATAATTAATTCCCCTGGGAGTGCCTTGTCTTGGATTACTACCTTACGGTGTGGAAACCTACCAGTGCACCCCTCAATCTACTCAGTTGTGCCCTGCTTTTTCAAACTTACTGGGAGGTGAGTATATAACCGGGGGTAGGGGGCTTACATTAAAAGAACCACTTTGGTGTGCACCCCCCTCCCCCTGCTGGAGGGGTGCTTTACTGACATTTTTCAGTTTTCTTAATTTTTCATGTCACAGAAGGGTTAAGAGAATATTCAGTATTGAATTGTCACTACAAACAGCAGAATGTTTCTCAGTTGTAAATAATTAGAAGCGTTATTGTTCTCTGGAGTCACAATCACGATCCTCCCGGTAATTATGATTGTGAATAAGCGGCATATGGCGGGGGAATTCTACACATAGTGAGGAGTGAGGAGAGGCCGCTCCTGTCGTCTGGGTCATTACTACTTTCTATCATATTGTGAGGCAGCACCCGGGGAACCCGCTTGCAAAACGACAACAAACACGTGTTTATAAGTTTAACCAATGTCTACCCGTTTATTTTCACATATTAATAACATAACCCGGGTAGCATGTTTGACACATAGCACATTGATTATAAACACTTTACATAAATACACCATACATTTACATTTAACATCACATAACACTTATATTGCACATAACATCTTATAGTAACCCGGGACCTGTAACCATCTCTGTCCCCATTGGAGCTCTACTAACAGCTCCCGTGGTGGCTACGGCCTCCGGCCTACTCACACTATACATACGTTACAGTACGACGATGACCCCTCCGGGCTCATAACAGGGATTGAGCAACCTGAGTACCGGGTATGTCATGTCTCCCCAAGGGGCTCTTTCCTGGACGCATCTCCGCCTACGTCCCGGTCAGAGTCCACCTGGTTCAACCATGGTGTCCCCACTCTAGGAGCCCCTTTTAACCCCTGCTTCTGACCTTCGTTACATACGCCTCAACGGGCCCTGTGGGTCCCAATAGCGGTACCTGCCGCCTGGCTTTAGTCCCCCAGCATGATGATATACATTCACCCGTAGTCAGGATTCCTGCCTGACCGGGACCTTACATACCGTATGTGATCCATCATTCAAATGTCCATGGATCACACACCTGCTCACAGCCCACATCCATGGACTGTGGCCCCTCCATGGCCCATTACAGGGACTGGCAAACCATAGTACACGGGAACCTCATCCGATACCTACTAGGAGCCCTATTACCCCTGTGTCTGGCACCACAGGCACACCCACACCATTAGAGGTCGTGGTTGAGGGACGGGTACCCTCTGCAAGCAGCAGGGCAAGCCTCCCTCTCGTCCCACAGGGACGGAACGCCTCCAACATCATCCATACTAGCTGGGTCACTCTCTCCCCACATCATTATACATGGGTCTTACATATAGGCCATCATCTCTCATTCAGGGCCATTACCTAAGCCCTCATACACATAGTTAAACACGTTCTGTTTCATCAGGTCCTTTAACTGAGCACTCTGACTCGGACCCAAAGGCGGTCTATGCCCGCCTGGCACACTACATACGATTGCCTCCAAAGGCTACATACATTCGCCTCCCGAAGGGCTACTTTCATTCCGGTTCATCAGGACCTTTAGGTGACTCCACTGAGTCGGTCCCAAGGGCGGTCTATACTCGCCTAGCATGATTTACACACACGGTGCACAGTTCCCACAATCATTCAGGAACTGCTTTTCTTACCGGGCACGGATCCGGGTCTCGCCACCTGTGTCACAGGTTCCACCAGGCATCGCCACAGGCTCCTTCCCGGACGTGAGGTGAACCACGTCCGGTCTAGCGTCCACGGGTCAACCACAGCTTCCCCCTCCAGGTGCGGACACGACCACGGACCTCGGCACCGGCATGGAGCTAGCATGCTCCCGTGTCCACACACCGAGCCTTGGACTGCTCTGCACTCAGGCTGCTCTCAGCCCACATGCTCTCAGGCTGGCAATCTCTGGATGAATCTCAGCAGGATCTCAGCTTCCAGGATCAATCTCAATCTGAATGACTCAATCACTCACCTGGCTGCCTCTTATCGTGCCAGCCACTCCCACATGGACACACCCCCTTAGCTGCCGGTAATCAGCCTTTCACACAGCTCAGGTTAACTCCCTGTGTTCCGGGTTGTCAGCACTCAGCCCTTATTCCTTAGGGACTCCTCGATCTCATCTCACTCTCACTGCCGCTCATTAGGCTCATGAAACCCTGTGTCTCAAAGTTGGCTCACACAGCATGATCAGTCAAACCGGCCAGTGTGCACAGGATCATACCTTGATCCTGCATGTGACGCGCCCCGGCCATGAGGATCATGCCGGCGGTGCCTCACAATATGTAATTATATGACCCACTATCTGACTCCTGGATGTATTCCAGATTTATCCTTGAAGTGAGGTGCGGGAGGGGGAGAGTGACAGCTGTGACTGCAGCTCCGCTCCGTCATCTGGTTATACAGGAGGATTCAATGTAACATGGAAAACAATGTACAATACAATAAACCAATAGATCTGGACTCTATAGAATATCTACCTCCTGACACATTGCCTAGAATCATATGCCGGGTATCTGACCTTGAGCCTACTTCCTTCCTGGCAATTCATGTGTTACTTTTATCAGCTCTGACCATTGCTGACAACCTGGATCTAGTGTCCTTCTATCTACTTCTTACTGATGTCATCTCAATTCTGACTATCCAGTTCTTTCTATACGTTCTGCATGATCGGAAAGTCTCTTTACAATGAAGCCTATGGAGTGTCAGAACGAGGCTCTGTAGGCCTCTAATGTAAACCTGACTTCTGGCTCCTGCATAGCTCATAGAAAGAGGCAGCTAGTCAGAACTAGCTAGTCTGCCACCAGTATTGTCTAATGGTATTTTCTGCAACTGATCTACAATGACCATCTTGAAGGATTCCATTACAAAACTCTTTGGTGACTTCAAAAGGAGAGAAGGAAATTTCTCCTTGCACCGTGGATTGAGAAAGTTGGCCAACCAGTATAGGTTGTTGGATAAAATGTTTATCACATGAGGGTCTTGCCACAGACAGTTACACATGAATTGTGACATGTGGGCCAAGCTGGCAAAAGGCAAGTCTTTGGTGCAGACAATAGTAGGACCAGTACCCATCCTCTCCTCACACTGACTCCCCTCATCGTCCACCTTCTCCCCTCCAGTCCATTTAGGCTGGACAGACATAAAGCTTGTGTTGGGTGTCCCCTCTGTAGCATCAGGGGTCCCCTAGGTACCACAGAAAAACAAGTACTCTCCCTTCTCATTATCCTCATCTTCATCCTCATCACCCAATATTGCCTCAGAATATTGGCTGGGCTGGATAGTATCACCCATTTGGAAATCTGTCTCCATACCAACATGCTGGCCACTCAAAGCTTCCTTTTTGAGATTATGCAGTGATTGTTTCAAAAGACACAACAGTGGGATGGTTAGGCTGATAATAGCCTGATCAACGCTCACAAGGTTGGTGCAATAGTCAAAGTTCTCAAGAACCTCACAAATGTCAGCGATCCACACCCACTTGACAGTTGTTATGTGTGGTGGCTGACTGGTAATCTTATTATTATTGTTATTATTATTAAGTATTTATATAGCGCCATAAGGTTACATGGCGCTTTAAAAGTGAGAGGGTAGACAGAGGCAAGTGGTAGAAACGACAACAAATCAATCATACGGGTACAATAGGGCCAAGGATCCTGTCCGCGAGGGCTCACAGTCTAGAGGGGGTGGGGAGGGAGACGGTAGGAGGGGGAGAGGTGAGATGGTGCAGCGGATTAGGTCTCAGTGTGGGTTATAGGCTTGTAGGAAGAGGTGGGTCTTCAGGTTTTTCTTGAAGGATCCCAGGGTAAGGGAGTGTCTGATGTGGTGCGGGAAGGGGTTCCAGAGTAGGGCAGAAGCACGAGAGAAGTCTTGTATGCGGTTTTGGGAGGTGGAAGTGCGGGGGGTTGAGAGAAGGAGTTCTTGGGAGGAGTGCAAGTTGTGCGAGGGGAAGTAGCGGGAGACCAGGTCGGAGATGTAGGGAGGGGATAGGTTGTATATGGCCTTGTATGTCAGGGTTAGGGTTTTGAAGCGGGATCTCAGGGGGGTGGGGAGCCAGAGGAGGGCTCGGCGGAGAGGGGAGGCGGGGGAGTACCGGGAGATAGGTGGATGAGTCGGACGGCATAGTTGAGGATGGTGCGGAGAGGTGCGAGGGAGGTGGCAGGGAGGCCGGTGAGCAGGAGGTTGCAGTAGTCCAGGCGGGAGATGATGAGGGCGTGGACAAGTGTCTTAGCCGTGTTGTGGTCAAGGAAGGAGCGGATGAGGGCAATGTTTTTCAGTTGGAGTCGGCAGGTGGTGGCGACGGCTTGGATGTGGGGCTTGAAGGAGAGGGAAGAGTCGAGGATAACCCCGAGACATTTGGTGTGGGGGACGGGCGAGAGTGTGCAGTCATTGACGGTGATGGATAGGTCAGGAAGGGGGGGAGGGTTTTTAGGGGGAAAGATGATGAATTCGGTCTTGTCCATGTTGAGTTTGAGGAAGTGGGTGGAAAAGAAGGATGCAATGGCAGATAGGCAGCGAGGAATTTTGGATAGAAGAGAGGAGATATCGGGGCCAGACAGATAGAGCTGGGTGTCATCGGCGTAGAGGTGGTATTGGAGGCCGTGTGACTCGATGAGCTTGTCTAGGACGAGGGTGTAAATGGAGAAGAGTAGTGGTCCCAGGACCGAGCCTTGGGGAACACCTACAGAGAGGGGGTGGGGTGAGGAGGAGGTGTGGGAATGGGTGACGCTGAAGGTCCTGTTCGTTAGGTAGGAGGAGATCCAGGAGAGGGCGAGGTCAGTTATGCCAAGAGATTCAAGGATTTGAAGTAAGAGGGAGTGGTCGACAGTGTCAAATGCAGCAGAAAGGTCGAGAAGGATGAGGACGGAGTAGTGTCGTTTGCTCTTGGCGATCAGAAGGTCGTTAGTTACCTTGGTTAGGGCTGTTTCGGTGGAGTGGTGGGGTCAGAAGCAGGATTATAGGCGGTCAAAGAGAGCGCAGGAAGAGAGGTGGGAGGAAAGTTCAGAATAGACGTGTTGTTCAAGGAGTTTTGATGCAAACAGGAGGAGAGATATGGGGCGGTATTTGGAGACTGTTGTAGGGTCAAGGGATGGATTTTTTAGGATGGGCGTGATTATGGCGTGTTTGAAGGGTGAGGGAAAGGTGCAGGATTTGAGTGATATGTTGAAGAGGTGTGTTAGGGATGAGGACTGTGGTGAGGTTAGGGATGAGGTGGGAGGGGAGTGGATCAAGGGTGCTGATGGTCATGTTGAAGCTGGTATTCAGCTGCTGGCCTCTGCTGCTCACTAATCCTTGCCAATATGACTGGTAGCGTTCCACCACATGTGCAGGTTGCAAATGAGTCAGTGACTTGGCAAATTCAAAGACTTTTGCAGCACTGTAAGAGCAGCAAAAGTGGTAGAGAAATGGCGTAAATGGATGCTAATACGGTGCACCTTCTCAAGGAGCTTTGGCAGGTCAGGGTAGGTTTTCAGAAATTTCTGAACTTCTAGGTTCAGCACGTGAGCCATGCATGCCACGTGAACCAGCTTGCCGACCTTTAAAGCCGACACCAGTTTACACCCATTATCGCAGATGACCACACCAGGTTGGAGGTGGAGCAGGGAGTGCCATTGATTGGTCTGTTGTTTTAAAGCTTGCCACAGCTCTGCTGCAGTGTGTGGTTTCTGACCAAAACAGATCAGCTTCAACAGAGCATGTTGCCACTTTGCCGATGCCCTGCTGCACAGCTCCAAGCTTGGCAGTGATGGGGAGGGTAAATCTGCAGAGGATGAGAAGCAGGAGGAGGGGAGAGAGGAATTAGAATATGAAGAGATGGAAACCCTGAGAGACGTTGTGCACACTATTCTTGGCGTGGCTATGATGTGCGGTGTTCCACTTTGGCCCTTTGGCCCACCTTCCACCAGGTTCACCCAGTGTGCCATGACAGAAATGTTTCGTCCCTGTTTGCAACATCCTGTCCAGGTGTCTGTTGTTAGTTGGACCTCCCCGGTTGGTTCCTGAGTTGGTGCTACATATTCATCTTCCTCTGTGTTGCTGTCATGGCTATGCATGCCAACATTCCAGGTAAGATCAGTGGACTCAGCATCAACAAGCACCTAGTCCTCCATCTCATCCTCCTTCCCAGTTGATATTGTAGGCTGACCTGATGGCAACTGTGTCTCATCATCATCAGCCTTCACCTCTGAAGACAGTAAATGATGTTTCTCCAAGTGGCTTTCATGTGGCCGTAGTTCCTCAAATACTTGAGCATCAGTGCACTCCACCTCCTCATGTCCCTCTTCAATGATGCATGGTGATAGGCCAGAGTCAACCTAAAGATACATACCAAACAGATTCTAGGAGTAGAGATGAGCGGTGTTCGATTTGAATTGTTCGCCAATCTCAAATTCGAGCTGTTTTTGGCGGTGTTCGAGTCATTCGCCGAATTAGAACAATTTGCTTGAAATTCAGCAGTTCTAATATATGTTTGATAACTCTTCAATTACCAAAAGCTTAATCTTCCTAACTCTAAACCTAGCCCTAATACTGCAAATGAATGTTAATATCCAGTTTGTGTGTATATTGTGCAGGGGGGGGGGGTTGTATCAGAGCTGCAGCAATAAGGTCGCTTTTTTTTTCTCTTTCTCCTAAAGCATGTACAGTGGGGCGGTTCAGGCTGCTAGCCAATCACAGTGCCACACTGCAAAGTGCATTTTTTCACACAACCAAGGTCATCATTGGCTGTGTCTGTCACATGTCCTAGCCCTATAAGGCTTGGCCATTTTAACGATCGCCACAATTTTGCTGATAGCTGCTGTAGAGTGTCAGACGGCACCGCTGCTGCTGTGTACGAGCGCTAAACATTGCAAACTCTAAATTGTGTTCTCTCAGTCATCTAGTGAGCGAATACAAAGTTAGATAGGTTTAGGGAGTAGAGACTGGAGGGAGGGTGCGAATCTTAGTAATATCTGCCCTTCTTAGGGCTGCTCCATAGGAGTAGCGATTAGGGATAGGGACTAGGGACTAGTAGTCTATTAGCCCTTTTCAGGGCTACTTCATAGAGGCAGGGACTAATTTTAATTGCAGCTCTTATCAGGGCTAGGTTGGAGCAGTCTCTATTAGTTTTGCCAGGCAGGTGTGTGTCAGTTGTGTGCCAGTGCTGTGCAAGTCTTTCTCACAGCATCTGGCCAAAGTAATATAGCTCTTTGAATCCATTAGGGCAGGGAGTGTATCACTGCTGTGAAGAAAGCTACACCACCTGTCTTAATTAGGCATTTTTGTTTGCTGAAGCTAGTCCAGGCACTTCAACTTCTACTTCACAAACCCTCCAGTCATCTGATTTGTCAGCCCAATCGCACTTTATTCCTCCCAGCTCCAGCCACCCTACAGAGTCTGGGGTAACAGACATGGTTGAGTCTGCAGAGCTGTTCAGTCACACAATAGCCTGGGAATCAGAGGTCTGCTCCAAAGCTGCATTGATTCCAGACGAGGAAATGATCTGCCCTGATACCCAGAAGCTTGGTGAGTCAGATCCTTCGTGTAGACCCTCATTCCCTACTAGTAACTACTCTTAGTGGACACAAGGAAGATGATGCTGATGAGTCTCAGATTCTGGATTTGATTGATAAATCAAGTTTTCGGTCAAGGCAGGAAGCGGTGTCTCTGAGGAGGACGAGGGGTGTGAGAACACAGAGGATGATGATGAGGTTGGCGATCCCACTTACTGTCAACCCGCAGTCAGCCAGTCGATGAGGTCATCAGAGGCGGTGGAGGAGGATGCCACTGACGACAAGTTTAGGTTGCGCCTTCCTGGACATAGACGGAATACTGGAAGCACGTCAACAACTGCATCTGCAGCTACAAGTCTGCCTCTGAATAGAAGTCGTGATGGCTCTGCAGCTCGCATGGACTCTAATTCTTGCCTAGCCTGGGCCTTTTTTGACATCGCCAAGGATTTCCCAACTTCTGCAAGATCTGTCAACAATCTCTGAGTAGAGGCCAAAAACTCAGTAGCTTGAGTACTTCATGTATGAACCGCCACATGGACATGAAGCACAAGTCGCAGTGGGAAGCTCACTGTGCTAAAATGCAAGTTAGCGGTGTGAGCCAACAACCGTCTGCCCCATCAAGCGCATACGTGTGCTCTTCATTGTCTGTGACTGTGGGGACAGCTGTCACACAGGCTTTTGGACGCAGACATTCCACCTCTTTACCCACAACAGGCAGTGTGATTGCCAGGTCGTCACTTGGTTTTCAAGTGGACAATGCTGCAGGTGTTGAGCTCTCACAGACATTGAGAGCAGCGCCTTTGGATGAAGGCAACATTACATCTTTTCTTGCACCTCCCTCACAGACCTGCAGTTTGCCGGGGACACCCTACTCAACCGAGTTTCAGCACAGCAGCCAGCCCTCCGTCCCTCAGATGTGGACAAGTAAAAGACCATTTCCTCCTAGCCATGAGAAGGCTAAGCGCTTGAATTTCACCATCTGCAAGCTGTTGGCTACAGAAATGCTGCCTTTCCACCTGGTGGACACAGAGGATTTTAGAGACCTTATGTCCGTCGCAGTGCCCCAGTACCAGATGCCCAGTCAACACTATTTTTCCAAGAAAGGTGTGCGTGCACTACACCAGCAGGTTGCAGACAGCATCACTGCTTCCATGAGAAACTCTGTGTGTCACAGGGTGCATTTCACCACAGACACTTGGACCAGTAAGCATGGACAGGGGTGTTACATGTCGCTCACTGGGCACTGTTTAACTATGGTGAGAGCTGGAGAAGGGTCTGCTGTCCAAGTCTTGCTGTCCCCACGAGTTGTGCGTCAATCCTCTGTATGTAGAGGTTCCTCCACTGCTTCTGCCTCATCAACCTCGTTTCGGTCCACCACCTGCACCCAAAGCCTGTCTTGTAATGCTACCCGCGTTCTAACTGCGCAGAAGGAATCCAGCACACCTCCTTACTATGCTGGCAGCAGGGCTCAATACCATCAGGTGGTCTTTACCCTCAAATGCCTGGGAAACGTGAGTCACACAGCTGAGGAGTTGTGGTCAGCTCTGGCGACTGAGTTTCAGCAATGGTTGTCTCCACTCAATCTGCAGCCAGGGTAGTCCGTGTGCGACAATGCGGCAAACCTGGGTGCGCCCTTCGCCGGGGCAATATCACACACGTGCCTTGCATGGCTCAGGTCTTGAATCTGGTTGTCCAGCAATTTTTGACACACTATCCAGGCCTAGATGGGCTTCTGCAGAGGGCACGGTCACTGAGTACTCTCTTCCACCGTTCGCATTCCGCAGTTCAACGACTTGCTTCGCTCCAGAAGTCTTTTTGCTTGCCCATTCAGCGGCTGAAATGCGATGTGCCGACACCCTGGAATTCTTCTCTGCACATGTTGCAGCAACTGTAGCAGCACCACAGAGCCCTGGTGCAATATGTTATGACGTATAGCCTAGGCCAACGAGATCCAGAGGTGGAGCAGATCACGCTGCAGGGGTTTTCTCAGATCAAGGACCTATGCACCCTTCTGCACAGTTTTGAAATGGCACTGAAGATGTGTAGTGCTGACGATGCCATTATCAGCATGACTATTCCGGTCATATACATGCTGGAGCACACTCTAAACAATAATCAGAGTCAAGTGGTGGGACAAGAGGAGGTGGAGGAAGTACAGGAGGAGTCCTATGCGGAAGGGATGGCAACATCTCCAAGGTCCTCACTGTCGGCAGCACCAAGACGGCAGGCATGGGAGGGTGGTGGAGAGGGATTAACGAGGGCGCATGTTAGCAATCAATGTCTTGAGGAAGGTGCAGGAGCCCAGCAAGAAATGGAGGACGAAGTGGCTATGGGCATGTAAGACTCAGCAGATGAGGGAGACCTTGATGACATTTCTGTTCTGCGAGGTTGGGGGGAGAGGGCAGAGGAAGCAAGCATGATTCTCACCTCCCTACCACCAACACAACAAGGACTTGGTCCTCCTGGATGCGCAAGACACACGAGCGCCTTCTTGCTGCGCTACCTGCAACATGACCCTCGGATTGTTTAAATTAGAAGCAATGCCGACTACTGGGTTGCCACACTGTTAGATCCCCGGTACATGACCAAATTTGCAGAAATAATTCCTGCCATACAAAGGGACGCACACATGCAGGAGTATCAGCCAAAGCTGATACATAATCTCATATCAGCTTTTCCACAAACCACCAGTGGTAGAGTGAATCTCACAGTTCTCACTTGTCAACCGTGGGACTGTCGAGTCATCATCATTCACACCGTACCAGTAGCACCATATCTGGTGGTGGTAACAGCAATTTTGTGGCCTCGTTTCACAATTTTTTTCGACCATCATTTACAAGGCCTGCAGACACGAGAAGTCTGACACATAGTCAACGCCTAGAGCGGATGGTACACGAGTATCTCCAAGTTAACATCGATGCCATGACTGGGGAAGTGGAGCATTGCTCATTTTGGGCTTCCAATCTGGAAAAATGGCCTGAGCTCACCACTCACGCCTTGGAGGTCTTGTCGTGCCCCTCAGCCAGCATTCTCTCAGAACGTGTCTTCAGCACTGCTGGTGGTGTGCTGACAGAAAAGCGCACGCGTCTGTCCAGCCAGAATGTGGACAGACTAACATTTATAAAGATGAACAAGGCATGGATCCACAAGGACTTTTCTACCCCTGTGTCATCCTGGGGAGAATAAAGCCTTGTGGATTTTTGACTAAAAATCATTTTACCTTTGCAACTGTGGGGCAATTGATGCCACAAAAGTGTTGTCTGTGCCCAAATTGTTTGGAAAAAATGGAGACTCTTCTAATAGTCCCCTAAATGTGACACAATACTCAACGTCTGCACAAGGCCTTCCAGATACTGAGGAATAACATCACCAAATACTCATCGCCTGCACAAGGCCTTACAGATACTGAGGAATAACATCACCAAATACTCATCGCCTGCACATGGCCTTACAGATACTGAGGAATAACATCACCAAATACTCATTGCCTGCACAAGGCCTTACAGATACTGAGGAATAACATCACCAAATACTCATCGCCTGCACAAGGCCTTACAGATACTGAGGAATAACATCACCAAATACTCATCGCCTGCACAAGGCCTTACAGATACTGAGGAATAACATCACCAAATACTCATCGCCTGCACAAGGCCTTACAGATACTGAGGAATAACATCACCAAATACTCATCGCCTGCACAAGGCCTTACAGATACTGAGGAATAACATCACCAAATACTCATCGCCTGCACAAGGCCTTACAGATACTGAGGAATAACATCACCAAATACTCATCGCCTGCACAAGGCCTTACAGATACTGAGGAATAACATCACCAAATACTCATCGCCTGCACAAGGCCTTACAGATACTGAGGAATAACATCACCAAATATGACTCACCGTGGCCGGCTGACTCCGGTTGATACAGGCGATTCTTCTCCTTCCTTGTCACGGGTGGACCGCGCCTGCCGGTAGTGGGGCCCGGTGTAGTGCAGATCAAAATTAAGGACGTCATAGTGGGAACAGATTAAAGGGGATTTAATTTGTTTTCTTCGTGACGCCACCTATGAGTAGTTCGGTAAGGGCTACCGACGCTGCGGAACCTCCGGGGTGATGGACAGCAGCAAGATGTTACGCTCCCCACAGGCTGAGCGGTGAGCCCCGGAGGCTGGAGCTGCTCAAGATGTTGTGCGGCAGCTGCGGTTACCTTTAGTTAATGACGGACAGTTCATAAGGAGACACGGACACAGATAGTCTCTGCAACGGGTCTTTACTGTAACTAGCAGGCAGTACATGGCTTACAGTGGTTGAGTAGAAGACCGGGTGGACTCAGCAGTGATAGTGCTCCTCAGAGATCCGCAGTGTTCCTCATTCTACCTACTTAGTTTCTCTCGCCAGCGTCGCCCAGGAATACCAGGTCGGGTACGGGGAGGCTGCTTCAATGCCCTATCCATGATGTACGTTCTGGATGCTTTGGGGAGCCTTGGATCCCTCAGTGGGTACACCGCTGGTTAGACGACTGGAAACTGGCTGGTGGTGGGGTGCTCCTGTAAAGCTGATCCTCCACGGGGCTGGTTCGCGTGGCAGAGGTGAACTGCTGCCAGCTTCGGTACCAGTGAACCGGCTGTAAGTTGTGGGCACGGGAGTCTTTTGGGAACCCGTGTAGAAATGCCCAATCCCGGTAGTTAAGGCCTCAGGTGCGGACACCCGACCGGTGACGGCCCAGGGGCCCGCACGGGGTGCGGAGCCCCCGCTCCTCTCCAAGTTCTAGTCTGCTCTCGTCAGGTTCTAGATTCTCTACTCTCTAGACTACTGTGTGTTCTACTTCACTACCCTAACACTCCACCCACCAGGACCTAGGATTGGTCCTCTGTTCTAGGTGTTGTATGTTGGGTTGGATCTCAGAGTTAACTATTGCACTGCTTTGTCAGAGAGTATTGCGGCTGCAATACTCCCTTGTGACGCACTCGTTGCGGGGCGCCACAAATACTCATCGCCTGCACATGGCCTTACAGATACTGAGGAATAACATCACCAAATACTCATCGCCTGCACAAGGCCTTACAGATACTGAGGAATAACATCACCAAATACTCATCGCCTGCACAAGGCCTTACAGATACTGAGGAATAACATCACCAAATACTCATCGCCTGCACAAGGCCTTACAGATACTGAGGAATAACATCACCAAATACTCATCGCCTGCACAAGGCCTTACAGATACTGAGGAATAACATCACCAAATACTCATCGCCTGCACAAGGCCTTACAGATACTGAGGAATAACATCACCAAATACTCATCGCCTGCACATGGCCTTACAGATACTGAGGAATAACATCACCAAATACTCATCGCCTGCACATGGCCTTACAGATACTGAGGAATAACATCACCAAATACTCATCGCTTGCACAAGGCCTTACAGATACTGAGGAATAACATCACCAAATACTCATCGCCTGCACAAGGCCTTACAGATACTGAGGAATAACATCACCAAATACTCATCGCCTGCACAAGGCCTTACAGATACTGAGGAATAACATCACCAAATACTCATCGCCTGCACATGGCCTTACAGATACTGAGGAATAACATCACCAAATACTCATCGCTTGCACATGGCCTTACAGATACTGAAGTGAAACGCACAAATAGTCATCTTCTGGACGTGGCCTTACAGATACTGAAGTAAAACTCACCAAATAATCACCATATACATGATGCCTTATAACTACTGGAGTAAAAACTGATTTTAGAAGGGCATGACATGCCCTATATCTGTGTCTCCTCCCCCTTTTACTCATCTATCTTTTCGCATTTTATATGTACTTGTCACTTTTCCATATGTTTGTTGTATCTTCTGAGTAGTTTGTTACTTTTTGGACACTTTAGAAGGTGTTTTCTATGTGTTTTCTATGTGTTTGTATGTGTTTGCCTGCCATTGTTTTCAATGGGATGTTTGACAAACATTCGACGAACATTCGATGAACAAACGCCCAATTTGGCGAACCAAATCGAATTCGAACACTAGGGTGGTGGCTCATCTCTACCTATGAGTGACCAACCTTGGGGTCAAATGTTTCTTGTGAATGATAATGGAAGGAGGAAGAAGAACCAGCTTCAGGATTGCATTTGCGGCCTTCTGGGTATAATCAGAAGACTGTATAGTCATGGAAGATTTGTGCTGCTTGATAAATGTTTTGAGGCATTGTCTGGTATCAAAACAGAATCTGCTCTTGCTCCTCTGGCTTCTGTGCACATTTCCATTCCAGACCAGGAAATTTATCCAGGAACTTAGTGGATGCATGAAGCTTCTTCTGACCTGACACAGATTCAGTGCCTTCTCGAGCGCCACTGACACCACATCCACATCCCTGTCCCTTATCAACAGGCCTTTTGGGCATTTTGGCTTTTGTTGACAGATTTTCAGGTGTGATTTGCACATGCCACCCTATCTGTCAAAGGCACAGCCAAAATAGTAGAGAAAATGGCCTGGTGCGTGCTTTGTAACAGGCAGTAGGGAATGTGTGGACTACTGCTTTGTGGAGTGAACTAACAACCTTTTTAAGTGTAGAAATGTTGACTGCAGAAGACAGGCTGTGACCACAAATATAGCGGGGAAAATGGCCTGGTGCATGCTTTGTATCAGGGAGTAGGAAATGTTTGGACTGCTGCTTTGCGTTGGGCACTGACCCCTTTTTTAAGTGATGTAATGTGGACACCAGAAGGCAGGCTGTGACCACAGAAACAGTGGGGAAAATTGCCTGGTTGCATGCTTTATAGCAGCCAGTAGGAAATGTTTGGACTACTGCTTGTAATTGGGTAATAACCGCCTTTTTAGGTGTAGTAATGTGGACACCAGAAGGCAGGCTATTACTGGGTGGTCTTATGGTGCTAGTAAGTGGCTCCTTTACTGTCCCTGCTCAAGTCTCTCTTTCTTCCTGTACTCTATGTTCTGTATTATGGAGCTACTGTGTGGCTTCTTTAAACTTTCCGTGCTGTAGTATCTCTCCCTCCCTACTGTACAATGACATAGTATACACTAGAGGTAGCTCTAAAAAGGGCTTTTGTGTTATGAAGAGGCCTAAAGACTTTCCCTAGCAGTTCAGCGATCTCTCCCTATGCTTCTCCACCACTGGCTCAAGATGTAATGTGGGCACAAATGGCGGAGGAAGGGCTTAAATAGACCCTATGATGCTGGGCATCCAGCCAATCACAGTAATGCCACAACCAAGATGTCTGTCACATTACTCTGATAGGTTAAGAAGCCCAGCATGTTTAGTGGCTGTAAAGGAGGTGCCAAGACTGCAGGGCAGGACATCCAAATATAGCGAGGCGAGTACACAATTACTCACAGAATAACGAGTAAAGTGAATTCTATCTATGCAGATATCGAATAGTAAAGAATACACTCGCTCATCACTATATGTGAACTTATGATCGGGGGCATTTGAATGCTTTTCGTTGTCATTATGATTTAAAAAGTAAAAACATAGTAGTTTGATATGAAATGGCTTTATATATAGCAGGGTGTTTACCTTAGTCCCTCTTCGGTTATCCACCTAATGAGGTTTCTGGTTAAATCATAATTTTAGAAAATATTAAGAGGATAAAACTTAACATTTAATTCTGTCTTTTAAAAGACTAGTGACGAGCCCACTGGGACGAGGGAACTCGGTAGCGGACTGGGTCTGCTGCTGGGGAATGTCACGGGTGGTCCTGGTCCGGACCGTGTCCCGGGCCCTCTCAATAATAAGGGATTATTTACAGGGGATAAAGTCAGTCGTGACGCCACTCACAATGTGTGGTCAATAATGGGGACCACCTCTGCTGCAGAACCTCCGGGGATGATGTCATAGCAGCTAGAATGGAGTCGTTTCCGTTGGCAGAACTGGGTTCCCCGGGGCAGTGATGATAGAGTCTATGATGTAGGATATGATGCAGGCTGATGCTGGGTGTAATACACTTACTGCTCAGATGCTGACAGGTTGTGACTCTCCAGGCGGGAATCTTCTACAGACCTGTTGGAGGGAATCATGTGCAGGGAGAATCATGTAATGGAGTCGGAGTGATGGTTCACCGTGTTTACTTCTCACTTCTCAGTTCAGTTATAGTTCCAGTTCCAGTTACAGTTACAGTTCTTAGTTATGTTTAGGCAAAGAAAGAGTTAATGATATTTGGTTCTAATTAGCTGAAGACTTTCAAACTCCATCTTGAGTGTACTGATATAATTCTGACCTTTCCTATAGATTAATGTTTCCTGTGAACTTCCTCTTTCTTACTCAGACTTTTTGCTCCTTCCAGACTTGGTTAGGCAGAAAGAGGAAGTCTGAGTTCTGCAGCTGGAGAATGGGGAATGAAGCAAGTGTCTGAACTTTGATTAAACTTTGTAACAATAAAAATGATGATTAAACGCTGTTTTAAAGGAAATCTGCTAGCATATGCAATATGGCGCAATATCCCTCCCCCTTGTAACGTCCCTCTGAGAAAAGAGTATAAGAAGCTTGTATTGCTGTTTTATTAAAGGCTATTTGTAATTGTACTTTGACCTGGTGTCAAGTGTATTTTTACTCGGTGGTTTGGTAACATCCAGATAACCATCCAATTTGGCAGCAGACATATTAAGAACATAAGCCCACCCGAGAGGTGTGAGGCTCTCCATTTCAGTGGCGCCCAACGTGGGGCTAGGACAAGACGTCCAGGGGACAACAGCCACAACTGAACCTTCATTCCCCGGACAGACCAGACACGAGGGGTAGACCTGCAGGCTACAATGAGGTAAGAAAATTATTTATCTTAACTAAGACCCTCCTGTAACTCCGTGCAGGGATGGAGATACCTGGCTGTCAGACTCGGACATAGATGACCCGATCTGAGAAGTCCTAGCCCTTGTAACCCGGTCCTGAGAATTCCTTAATTGTCTGCTTATTTGTGTTCTTGCAATCTGATCCTGAGTGAGTTTATCTGTGTTTATGTCAGTGCTATCATTGCTGCTGTTTCAGTACAGAGAAAGAGAGAAATGCATGGAGGAGAACAGAGAGACGGGGCTGAGTGGGGAGCTTCTGTTTCCCTGGTTTCCAGCCCTATTCCCAGGGGATAGGACTGATGGGTTTCTGGTTCCCGGAGGGGGGGGGGCGATGGTTTATTTCACTACTGGTTCCAGCCTCTGATACGGCTGATGACACAAGGTTTTCCCACCAAGACCGCATGCGCAAGCTGAGGGCAGAATGTTAGTGACCTCAGCTGCAGTGGTGGATGGATATGTAATTGATTGTAGTGACTGTCCCGTCGCTCTAGTCTTTATGACGTGCCCTCGGTGCAAACAAGGTATAGAATTGGTGATTACACCCGTTGGTTGGATTATCAATAGTGTTACTGACGTGCCATATGCACGGGAAGAAACTGGTTATATAGCAATCCCTAGCACTTCTCCAGTACTCAAGGTGTTCAGACAGAATATACATGCCCAGCTAATAATAGTCATATAAGGAGCCTTGTTGCAAGAAGTATATGCGAGAAAATTATATGGCCCAGTTGTTGCCCCACTGAGGTGTAGAGGGGGTCGACACAATTTGATGTTATATTTGTTTTATATGTTTGGTGACAACAATTCCAGTTCCAGTCCTCAGACTGATTCTGACTGACTGATTCCAGCAAGGTGTGAAGCTTGCTATTTCTGTTGACTCTGTGGAGGAAAGGGAAATTACTAGACAGAAATATCTACCGACAGACAAATACTGAGTAAAGGTGTATTTGTGCTTACAGTTATCAAGTCAATTTTCTAATTTTGAAACCCCTAGCAAAAAGGTATTGACGCCCTTAGTGTCTCCCCCAAAAATTGTCCTTTTATAAGAGGTAATATGGTGGCTATAGGAGTCGTTAGGAAGCATGTCTGGATTGTTGGACATTCATATATCTATTGGGCAGAGAGGAGGGCCCACAGACGTCTGTATTTAGAAAATTTATTTTTTCACAAGGATTTTATCCATATACGGTGGTGCGGATATAGGGGAATGCGGTGGAATTCTTTACGTTCTACTCTGGCGGACCTGATATGTCACTCTCCCGTACCAGATCTTATTATTATCCATTTGGCAGGTAATGATCTTGGAAAAGTCCGTACGTTGGATTTATTGCAGAAAGTTCAATATGACATTAAAATTGTCCATTCGATGTTCCCTGAGACTGTTATAGTTTTTTCAGAAATCATTCCCCGCCTACATTGGTTTTGTGGTGGTTCAGGGTTTCTAGAATCTGATCGGAAACAAACAACAAAGCGGTTGAGCAGTTTATGCCGGTGGTGGGTGGTTTTTCCTACGGCCACACAGACTTGGAAGGTTTTGCTCCGGAACTATACCGTGCAGATGGAGTACACTTAAATGGGAGAGGTTTAGATATATTTAATATGGGGTTGCAAGGTGTTGTGCAGAAGTGGCTATTGAATTTGGGTTTAACTGTTCCACACGTGGTGTGTCCAGGGGCCGCCTTAGGGTAAATACAATGGTTATTGTTCTGCATACTAAGTAAGCTTTAGTCATTTCACAACATATACCTTTTAGAGTTTTTATTATCCCCTGTGTAGACAAATTTTTTCCCAAGGTTTAGAGTGTTCAGAATAAACTTTAATGCCCGGCTCACTGAAGGTATCCCAGTTGACTCCCCTTTATACAACCCTGCTGGCAGTGGCCGTCTTGAAGGGGTGGACAGTTATAGCCAAGATAGAAGCATAGAGACATGGGTTTAAGCTATAATATGGGTGTTAATCAGTCGAAGTCCAGATCCTCAGGTTTACGAACAGAACTCCTAATTGGAATATATGCGAGTATATAGAGAACAGAGAATATATATTAATTTACATTGTGCTGGAATCACTGCTTTTGTTTTTCCTTTGGAAAGATTGTTTATAATACAGTAGAGTCAATGGAATGCAGGAAGTTTTGTGTGAAAGTTGTAATACAGACGGGGGATTGGGCTGGCAGCTACTGATTGTTATAAGTTATTCAGTCAGACTTCTGAAACTGGATGGAGAATATAATAATAATTGTAATGTTTACATTGTGATTGGGAATCACAGACTGAAGTCACTTTGACTTGATGATGATTATTATTATTATAGGTGACTTGATTATTGAATCTCTACTTGATCAAGACTGTGGTTTTGTGATTATTTGTTAGGACGCATTCGCTTTAAATACGGGAACGCAGGCTGTCAGTACAGGTATGAGGACATGCGTCCTCTCCAAGAAGGAGGGAAGACTGGTGTCATGTGGCATAGAGACACCGGTATATAGTGATTAAAGACGTTGCGTCTTTTCAAGGAAAAACACATTAATATGGTCCGCGAAAGAGAAGGGAGAAAGTATGTTAAAAATGCAAACAAACAATAAGGAGGCTGTGAGTGGTGCACATAAGTGTTGAATGAAGCTGTAATCAGGGCCCCTGTGTATACTGTATGTATGCTGAGATGTGAGATATAATGTCAGGGTTGATTTTTGTCTTGTCTATAGATGACTGTATGTTTTGATGTTTTGTATCACGCATGATGTGAAGCAGGTGTTTGTGTTTAGTATGAATTTTTTTGGGGTTATACATGCTGCCAAGCAATTCCCTAGAACGCTACCTTATAATGTGTGTATGTTCCCTTTGTGCGCAGATATTTCCCCCTCCCATCAGGTACTATAAGGGAGGGGGGAAGGAGTCTGAGTTCTGCATTTTCATTTTTACATGCAGTAATGAAAAATCATCACATTTCAGATCCTTTCATTTTTTGGCTGTGAACATTAAGAATCATAATAGTTTACTGTGTATTTAGTAGGAAGCTAGTAATATTGCCTATTATTGGACGCAATAATACCGTATATACTCGTGTATAAGCCGACCCGCGTATAAGCCGACCCCCCTACTTCTACCCCCAAAAACTGGGAAAACCTATTGACTCGCGTATAAGCCGAGGGTGGACAATGCAGCAGCTACCGGTACTGAAAAATTTCAAAAATTAAAATAGGTACGAAAAAATGTTGAACTTTTATTTCAAATAGAAACAGTAAACTGCCAATGCAGCAGACCACCGTCCTGTTATAAAGCCCCTATCACTGGTAAATAGCCCACCATCCCTGTATATAGCAGCCATCACTGGTATAGAGTGCCCCTAACTACTATACAGTTGCCGCCAGCACTGGTATACAAGCCCCTCATCAGTGGTATACAGCCCCCCAGCAGTGTGGAATACAGGTCCCAGCAGTATACAGGTCCCAGCAGTATACACGTCCCAGCAGTGTGGTATACAGGACCTCAGCAGGGGTTAACAGCTCTCCCCTGCTGTCACATTGCACCCCCCATCAATGGGCTCAGGGCTCAGGGCTCCCCCCCCCCCCCCACTGCTCTCAGCACCGGGCTCACCCCGCACCGATCATCTCACCCGTCTTCTTCCAGCCACGGGCTTCCTCTGGTATGCGCTAGTCCTCCCTGTATGCCGGCTTATTGCTGTGCGCGGTGCATGACGTCATTGCACATGCGCCCGTCTGGCATACAGGGAGAACGAGCGTACCGGAGGAAGTCTGTGGCTGGAAGAAGACGGGTGAGATGATCGGTGCGGGTGGAGCCCGATGCTGAGAGCAGTGCGGGGGCTGTGATGGGGGGGGAGCCCGGAGCCGTGATGGGGGGGGAGCCCGGACCGTGATGGGGGGGGAGCCCGGAGCCGTGATGGGGGGATAGCCCGGAGCCGTGATGGGGGGGGAGCCCGGAGCCGTGATGGGGGGGGAGCCCGGAGCCGTGATGGGGGGGGAGCCCGGAGCCGTGATGGGGGGGAAGCCCGGAGCCGTGATGTGGGGGGGAGCCCGTAGCCGTGATGGGGGGGGAGCCCGGAGCCGTGATGGGTGGGTGCCAGCAGGGGGAGGCTGAATACAGTCAGTAAAGTGCAATATGCACGGCTCCCCCTGGCGCTGATTGACAGGGGGATGCCGTGCATATTCATAGCACTTAATGAGCGGCATCATGTGACCTCCCGCTGTCACTGCAGCCTCCCCCTGCCTTCTCCTGCCTCCTCCAGCCCTCGGTGACAGCCCCCCCACACAGTATATACCGATTGACTCGCGTATAAGCCGAGGGGGGGACTTTTCAGCCCAATTTTTGGGCTGAAAAACTCGGCTTATACGCGAGTATATACGGTAGTTATTTTGGACAGTTTTTGTACATTCCTGCTTGAGGTCTTACAGAATTAGGTTATACTGATTTTCATACAGGGATTATTCTATTTTATTGAGTCATACTGACACTGTGTCTTCTTGTTTGTGTTGTGTTAATATTCTTTAGACACTATGATAACTATTCGGGATAATTTTTGTATGTTTCTGTCTAAATTTTACGGAGGAACAATAGTTTTTAGAAGAGGCATAGAGAACAGATGATAATACTTAGTATATGTGTGTTAAATCTTCAGATTCTAATCCCATTGTTTTCTAAAGTTGTTTTTTTGTTATGGCGCTGGCTCCAGGTGGGGGATGGACTTGTTTTCAGATTCAGATAGAAAACCTCAGCTCAGAGTGTCCCTCCCCCCATCTTAGGAATGTAAGACTCAGAGGAAGTTTGCCCATCAGAACTTCCTGTGGCGGCCATTTTGCACCACCCAAAAGGCCTGTTAACAATGAGACTACACCACAGTTAGTTCCACTACCAGTTTATATATCCAGTTATGATTATACAAGAATAATGTATATGTATCTTTACTCTGATATCTTCTGATTCCCTCATGCCGGAGGGGGGATGGAGACATATATGGAGAAATATATGGGTTTTTTTGGTTAAGCATAAAACAGTCATAGTTTATAGCTATCAATATAATTAGTAGAGAAATTGTAATAAGAATTTTGTTGAATAAGTATTTTTCTGTTTTTTGAAGCTAATACGAATTTTTCAGTGTTTTATTCCAGATGTACCAATGTACGTATAGGAGAGATGATCTTACGCTGGACACCGGTAGGATCCTCGCATGAGGTAATCAGAGCAATTGATTCTGAGTGTTTGCACTTTTGTGAGTAGGTGGAGCTTCTTCTAGGTACAACAATTCTTACAAAACGGTAAGCATATTGAATGCAGAATTGGTAAATCACGGTGAGGTAGACACCATGTTATCAGTCTAGGATGGTATAATCACGCTGACAGTCACTACAGGTGACCCCTAGAGGTAGAGGGCAAGGTACAATTTGAAGTTAAAGTAAAGTTAGCCTAGGTAAATGGCGGGAGGTCATCCATCCCAGCCTTGTTACGTCTGGCTGCCTAAGCACCCCCTCGGTATCAGACTGCCCGGACAGAACTAAATAAATACTAAAGGAACAAAAAGGGAGTTGTGCTGAAGGATGGGAAAAAGGACAGGCCATGACGACATCTCTCTTCAAGTAAGGTTAGAATAGTCTTTGCTTGGCCCCACATACACCTCAACCGGTAACGAGTGTAGTCAGATGAATACTGCCTGGTTCGCTCCTGGTTGCAGGTAAGGCCTCGTGTACAATCCTGCATTATTCCTACACACAACACAACTCAGAAGGGTAAGAATATTAAGCAGCAGCCGCTCCACAAGGCTTAAGAATTGCAAATAGGGGGCGGACAAGGAGAGGAAAGTTATAGACATATCCTAGTAGGTGTGGATCTCTCTCTCCTATATAAAATACCATGAGATGTCTAAAATGTTGGTTAAGAATGTTCTGAAGCAGAGTGAGTAGGTAAATGAGTGAATATACATGTAAATAAGAATATGGTAGGTGTATAATAAATAATTGGAAGTTTTCACAGATATCCAGTTACCTTTTTGACCTGTTTTTCAGAAAAGCAGAAGAGACCACTGATGATAAGTATACAGTAATTATACTGTCTAATGTTATACTATCTAATATATAATTGCCGTAGCGCACTTCCGTCATTTTTGGCGCTACTTCCGTCGTCGTGGACGTGGCTGCCTCGCAGCCACGTGACCCACGAAGCATTGCGAGCCGTTGCCGAGCGCGAGCAATGGCAAGCGGCCATTGCGAGTCTCCGGCCCCATGGAACGACCGACCAGAGCAGAGCCCCGTGGCCGAAAATAGAACCAGGGGCCCGGCCAGCAATTCGCCGAAACACCGCTATGTATCTCTATGGGAAGTGAGGCGCTATGCTGATTGGTCGGCGCAGCACACAGCAACCAATCAGCATAGCGCCTCACTTAAGCGGGAAATTTAAAACTCAAAGTCCTCCATTATATCTCTATGGGAAGTGAGGCGCTATTCTGATTGGTCGCTGTGTGCTGCCGGCGACCAATCAGAATAGCGCCTCACTTTCAGCGGTAAATTTGAAACTCAAAGTCGTCCATTATATCTCTACGGGAAGTGAGGCGCTATTCTGATTGGTCGCTGTGTGCTGCCGGCGACCAATCAGAATAGCGCCTCACTTCCCATAGACATATAATGGACGACTTTGAGTTTCACATTTACCGCTGAAAGTGAGGCGCTATTCTGATTGGTCGCTGAGTGCTGGCGGCGACCAATCAGAATAGCGCCTCACTTCCCATAGAGATATAATGGACGACTTTATCTATCTATCGAAGCGGCCATTGCGAGCCGTTGCAGGGGCGAGTCTCCCGCCCCAGCGACGACCGACAAGCAACGAGCGCCGTGGCCGAAAATAGAACCAAGGGCCCGGCCATAAATTCCTCTAAACACCGCTATGTATCTCTATGGAAAGTGAGGCGCGATTCTGATTGGTCGGCGCAGCACACAGCGACCAATCAGTATACCGCCTCACTTTCAGCGGTAAATTTGAAACTCAAAGTCGTCCATTATATCTCTATGGGAAGTGAGGCGCTATTCTGATTGGTCGCTGTGTGCTGCGCCGACCAATCAGCATAGCGCCTCCCTTCCCATAGAGATACATAGCGGTGTTTCGAGCGAAACATGGCCGGGCCCTTGGTTCTATTGTCGGCCACGGGGCTCGGCTCTCCTTGGTCGTTCCACGAGGCCGGAGACTCGCAAAGCCCGAGCTCCAGCGGTGCCCTTCGCTACAAGCCCGGGCTCCAGCGTTGCTCCCCATCAGTAGCTGGGCGAACACCAAAGGTCTTCGCCCAGCTACAGACTTCCGCGCTGCCACCGACCTGAGCCCAGCGCCCTGGCCGAAAACAGAACCAGGCGCTGGGCATCCAAGTCCCCGGTCTCCCCGCTGAGCGCCGACCAATCAGATTCACGGCGCCATGTTTAAAAATACATCGCAACCAATGAGATTCGCGCCTCATTCCTCTATTTATCTCTATGGGAAGTCAGGCGCCAATCAGAACACCGCCTCGCGAAAGCCGCCATTTTATGATTTCAAATTTCGCGGCCGCCATTTTAGACCGCGAAATTTGAATTTTTACCTCAGACATCATTCCTGCTTTGACGCTTCCTGTCACAGTGACGTTAGGAAGCTCCTGTACATTATCAACACAAATTTAGATAAGATATCTTTTTTTGGCAGAAAATTATTATTAATGTATATATTGTACTATTTACAGTAACAATATTAAACCTTTATAGTCCTTTTTGGGTGTTTTTTCTATTACCTTTGCTACTTATTAAAAACAGTCTATCTATCTATCTATCTATCTATCTATCTATCTATCTATCTATCTATCTATCTATCTATATCTATCTATCTATCTCTATATCTATCTATATCTATTTATCTATTATATAAAACCCGAAGGCCACTTCCGGAGGAGGCCACGCCCACTTCCGTGATGGTCGTCGCCCAGGCTCATCCAGTGCACTGTAGCCAGGCTGCCCCCCGGCTACAGTCACCGACACACGGAACGTTCCGATCTCGGACGTTCCGTGTGCCCTCCTGCCACTCCCCTCCACCCTCTGCCATCCAGCCAGTACCTACATACCGGGGGGGCAGGGGGGCAGGGGGGCCCATTGCCCGCCACCTCGGAGGGCCACACACACCCTGGGGGTACCCGTGCTCCCTGCCGTGTGCCTGGAGAGGAGGGAGGGCGGGACTTCCTCTCCTGCAGCTCTGCCCGCCCCTCCTCTCCTCCTACACCCGAAGCCCGGCCACCGGTAAGTCTGCAGCCATACACGCTGCTCTGCCCTCCAACCTGTGTGCCCCCTCTGCCCTCTGCCCTCTGTCCTCTGCGTCCTCTGCCCCTCTGTGTCCTCTGCCCCCTGTCCTCTGCCCCTGTCCTCTGTGTCCTCTGCCCCTGTCCTCTGTGTCCTCTGCCCCCTGTCCTGTGTCCTCTGCCCCCTGTCCTCTGTGTCCTCTGCCCCCTGTCCTCTGTGTCCTCTGCCCCCTGTCCTCTGTATCCTCTGCCCCCTGTCCTCTGTCCTCTGCCCCCTGTCCTCTGTCCTCTGCCCCCTGTCCTCTGTGTCCTCTGCCCCCCTGTCCTCTGTGTCCTCTGCCCCCTGTCCTCTGTGTCCTCTGCCCCCTGTCCTCTGTGTCCTCTGCCCCCCCCCTGTCCTCTGTGTCCTCTGCCCCCTGTCCTCTGTGTCCTCTGTCCCCTGTCCTCTGCGTCCTCTGCCCCGTCTCTGTGTCCTCTGCCCCCTGTCCTCTGCTGTCCTCTGTGTCCTCTGCCCCTGTCCTCTGCCCCCTTCTGTGTCCTCTGCCCCCTGTCCTCTGTGCCCCCTCTGTGTCCTCTGCCCCCTGTCCTCTGCTGTCCTCTTGCCCCCTGTCCTCTGCGTCCTTGCCCCCTGTCCTCTGCGTCCTTCTGCCCCCTGTCCTCTGCGTCCTTCTGCCCCCTGTCCTCTGCGTCCTCTGCCCTCCTCCTCTGCGTCCTCTGCCCCTCTGTCTGCCCCTCTGCGTCCTCTGCCCCCTGTCCTCTGCGTCCTCTGCCCCTGTCCTCTGCCCCCTGTCCTCTGCCCCTGTCCTCTGCCCCTCTGTCCTCTGCCTCTGCCCCCTGTCCTCTGCTCCTCTGCCCCTGTCCTCTGCGTCCTCTGCCCTCTCCCTCTGTGTCCTCTGCCCCCTGTCCTCTGCGTCCTCTGCCCCCCTGGTCCTCTGCCCCTGTCCTCTGCCCCCTCTGTGTCCTCTCCCGCCTCTGTCCTCTGCCCCTCTGCGTCCTCTGCCCCCTGTCCTCTGCGTCCTCTGCCCCCTGTCCTCTGCCTGTCCTCGCCCCTCTGCGTCCTTGCCCTGTCCTCACTCTGCCCCGTCCTCTCCGCGCCCTGCCCCTCGGCCCACCCTGGTCCTGCCCTGTCTGGCTCTCCTGCCTCTGCCCCTTCTCTGCCCCTCTGCCCCTGCTCTGCCCGGTCTTGCCCTCTGCCCTCTGTCCTCTGCCCTCCCCTCTGGTCCTCTGCCCCCTGTCTCTGCCCTCCTCTGTGTCCTCTGCCCCTGTCCTGCCCTGTGTCCTCTGCCCCTGTTCCTCGCCCCCTGTCCTGTGCCCTGCCCTGTCCTCTGCCCCTGTCTCTGCCCCCTGTCCTCTGTCTCTGCCCGTCCTCGTCCTTGCCCCCTTCCTCTGGTCCTTGCCCCCTGTCCTCTGTCCTCTCCCCTGTCCTCTGTGTCCCTGCCCCTTCTCTGTCCGCCTCCCTGCCCCTGTCCTCTGCCCCTCCTCTGGTCCTCTGCCCCCGTCCTCTGTGTCCTGCCCTCCTTCCTCGGTCTCTGCCCCCTCTTTCCTCCCCCTTCCTGTCTCTGCCGTCCTCTGCCTCTGCGTCTCTGCCCGCTCTGTCCTCTGCCCGTCCCTGTGTCCTCTGCCCTGCCCTGTCCTCTGCCCCCCCTCTGCTCTGCCCCTGTCCTCTGTCTCTGCCCCCTGTCCTCTGCTGTCCTCTGCCCCTCCTCTGTCCTGCCCCTGTCCCTGGTCTCTGCCCCCTGTCCCTGCGTCCTCTCCCTGGTCCTCTGCCCCTGGTCCTCTGCCCTCTGCCTCTGCCCCTCTCTGTCCTCTCCCTGTCCTCTGCCTGTCCTTGCCCCTTCCTCTGCCCGTCTCTGCCCCTGTCCTCTGCCCCCTCTGGTCTTCCCTGTCCTTGCTCTGTCCTCTGCCCTCTGTTCCTCTGCCCTGCCTCTGCCCTGCCTCTGCCCCTGTCCTCTGCCCCCTGTCTCTGCGTCCTCTGCCCCTGTCCTCTGGTCCTTGCCCCCTGCCTCTGCGTCCTCTGCCCTGTCCTCTGCGTCCTCTGCCCTCTTGCTGTCCTCTCCCTCTCGTCCTGCCCCCTCCTGCCTCTGCCCCTGTCCTCTGCCCCTCTGTCCCTCCTGTCCTCTGCCCTCCCCTCTGTGTCCTCTGCCCCTGTCCTCTCCCCTCGTGTCCTCTGCCCCTTCCTCTGCGTCCTTGCCCTCCTCTGCTCCTCTGCCCTGTCCTCTGCGTCCTCTGCCCTTCCTCTGGTCCTTGCCCTGTCCTCTGGCCTCTGCCCCTCTCGGTCCTCTGCCCCTGTCTCTGCCCTGTCCTCTGCCCCTGTCCTCGCGTCCTCTGCCCCTCCTTGGTCCTCTGCCCCCTGTCCTTTCCTCTGCCCCTCTTGCCTTGCCCCCTTCGGTCCTTCCGTTCCTCTGCCCCTGCCTCTGCGTCCCTGCCCCTCTTGTCTCTGCCCCTGTCCTTGCCCTGGTCCTCTGCCCTCTGTCCTCTGCCCTCTTGTCTCTGCCCTCTGTGTCCTCTGCCCGTCCTCTGCTCTTCCCGCTCTGGTCCTTGCCTGCCTCGTCCCGTCTGTCCTCTCCCTGTCTCTGCCCTCTGGTCCTCTGCCCTGCTGTCCTCTGCCCTCTGTGTCCTCTGCCCCTGTCCTCTGCGTCCTCGCCCCCTCTGCCTTGCCCTGTCCTCTGCCTGTCCTCTGCCCCTCCCTGTCCTTGCCCTGTCCTCTGCTCCTCTGCCCTGTCCTTGGTCTCTGCCCCTTCTCTCTGCGTCTCTGCCCTGTCTCTGCGTCCTCTGCCCTGTCCTCTGCCCTGTCCTCTGCCCCGTCCTCTGCCCCCTCCTCCCCGGTCTCTGCCCCCTCTGCGTCTTCTGCCCTGTCCTCTCCCTCTGTCCTCTGCCCCCTGTCTTCTGTCTCTGCCCGGTCCTCTGCCCCTGTCCTCTGCGTCCTCTGCCCCCTGTCCTCTGCCCTGTCCTCTGCCCCCTCTGCTGTCCTCTGCCCCCTGTCTTCCCTCTGCCCCCTCTGGTCCTCTGCCCCCTGTCCTCTGCGTCCTCTGCCCCTGTCCTCTCTCCTCTGCCCCCTGTCTCTGTGTCCTCTGCCCCTGTCCTCTGCGTCCTCTGCCCCTGTCCTCTGCGTCCTCTGCCCCTGTCCTCTGCGTCCTCTGCCCCCTGTCCTCTGCCTGTCCTCTGCCCCTCTGGTCCCCTGCCCCTGTCCTCTGCCCCCTCTGTGTCCTCTGCCCCCTGTCCTCTGCGTCCTCTGCCCCCTCTGTGTCCTCTGCCCCCTGTCCTCTGCCCCCCTCTGTGTCCTCTGCCCCTGTCCTCTGCCCCCTCTGTGTCCTCTGCCCCTTCTCTGTGTCCTCTGCCCCCTGTGTCTCTGCTTCTCTGCCCCCTGTCTCTGCGCATCCTCTGCCCCCTGTCCTCTGCGTCCTCTGCCCCCTGTCCTCTGTGTCCTCTGCCCCCTCTGCGTCCTCTGCCCCCTGTCCTCTGCCCCCTCTGCGTCCTCTGCCCCCTCTGCGTCCTCTGCCCCTGTCCTCTGCCCCCTCTGTGTCCTCTGCCCCCTGTCTTCTGCGTCCTCTGCCCCCTCTGTGTCCTCTGCCCCTGTTCTCTGCGTCCTCTGCCCCCTCTGTGTCCTCTGCCCCTCTGCCCCCTGTCCTCTGCCCCCTCTGTGTCCTCTGCCCCCTGTCCTCTGCCCCCTCTGCGTCCTCTGCCCCCTGTCCTCTGCGTCCTCTGCCCCCTGTCCTCTGCGTCCTCTGCCCCTGTCCTCTGTGTCCTCTGCCCAGTCCTCTGCGTCCTCTGCCCCCTGTCCTCTGCGTCCTCTGCCCCCTGTCCTCTGCGTCCTCTGCCCCCTGTCCTCTGCGTCCTCTGCCCCCTGTCCTCTGACCACTGTCCTCTGCGTCCTCTGCCCCCTGTCCTCTGTGTCCTCTGCCCCCTCTGTGTCCTCTGCCCCCTCTGTGTCCTCTGCCCCCTCTGTGTCCTCTGCCCCCTCTGTGTCCTCTGCCCCCTCTGTGTCCTCTGCCCCTCTGTGTCCTCTGCCCCCTGTCCTCTGCGTCCTCTGCCCCCTGTCCTCTGCGTCCTCTGCCCCCTGTCCTCTGCGTCCTCTGCCCCCTGTCCTCTGCCCCCTGTCCTCTGCGTCCTCTGCCCCCTGTTCTCTGCGTCCTCTGGCCTCTGTCCTCTGTGTCCTCTGCCCCCTGTCCTCTGCGTCCTCTGCCCCCTGTCCTCTGCGTCCTCTGCCCCCTGTCCTCTGCGTCCTCTGCCCCCTGTCCTCTGCGTCCTCTGCCCCCTGTCCTCTGCGTCCTCTGCCCCCTGTCCTCTGCGTCCTCTGCCCCCTCTGTGTCCTCTGCGTCCTCTGCCCCCTCTCCTCTGCGTCCTCTGCCCCCTCTCCTCTGCGTCCTCTGCCCCCTCCCCTCTGCGTCCTCTGCCCCCTCTCCTCTGCGTCCTCTGCCCCCTCTCCTCTGCGTCCTCTGCCCCCTCTCCTCTGCGTCCTCTCCTCTGCGTCCTCTCCTCTGCGTCCTCTCCTCTGCGTCCTCTCCTCTGCGTCCTCTCCTCTGCCCCCTGTCCTCTGCCCCCTGTCCTCTGCCCCCTGTCCTCTGCGTCCTCTGCCCCCTGTCCTCTGCGTCCTCTGCCCCCTGTCCTCTGCGTCCTCTGCACCCTGTCCTCTGCGTCCTCTGCCCCCTGTCCTCTGCGTCCTCTGCCCCCTGTCCTCTGCGTCCTCTGCGTCCCCTGTCCTCTGCGTCCTCTGCCCCCTGTCCTCTGCGTCCTCTGCCCTCTGCGTCCTCTGCCCCCTGCCCCCTGTCCTCTGTCCCCTGCCCCCTGTCCCCTGCCCCCTGTCCTCTGCCCAGCCGCCTCTGCCCCCTGTCCTCTGCCCAGCCGCCTCTGCCCCCTGTCCTCTGCCCAGCCGCCTCTGCCCCCTGTCCTCTGCCCACGCCGCTGCGCTGACCACTCTGCCCACACCGCTGCGCTGACCACTCTCACCGCACTCACTGCTAACCACTGAGCCACCGCACTCACTGCTAACCACTGAGCCACCGCACTCACTGCTAACCACTGAGCCACCGCACTCACTGCTAACCACTGAGCCACCGTATACTGTGCTACCCACAGAGCCGCCTGTATACACACAATTCATTTCATCGCACTCCCGTAACTATTAGTAAATAAACTATATATGGATTCTAGACTACCCGATTCTTTAGAATCGGGCCGCCATCTATCTATCTATATCTATCTATCTCTATCTATCTCTATATCTATCTATCTATCTATCTATCTATCTCTATCTATCTATCTCTATCTCTTTATCTATCTATCTCTCTATCTCTTTATCTATCTATCTATCTATATCTATCTATCTCTATCTCTATCTATCTATGTATCTATCTATCTATCTATCTATCTATCTATCTATCTATCTATATCTATTTATCTATCTATCTATCTATCTATCAAATCTATCTATCTATCTATCTATCTATCTCTATCTTTATCTATCTATCTATCTCTATATCTATCTATCTATCTATATCTGTCTATCTCTATCTATTTATCTATCTATCTATTTCTATTTATCTATCTATCTATCTATCTATCTATCTATTTATCTATCTCTATCTATTTATCTATCTATTTATCTATCTATCTATATCTATCTATCTATATCTATCTATGGCAAAGCGGCCCCTGGTTCTATTTTCGGCCACGGGGCTCGGCGCTTGTCGGTCGTCGCCGGGACGGGAGACTTGCCCCTGCAACGGCTATAATGGACGATTTTTCGTCCATTTTATCTCTATGGGAAGTGAGGCGCTATTCTGATTGGTCGCTGTGTGCTGGCGGCGACCAATCAGAATAGCGCCTCACTTCCCATAGAGATAGAATGGACGACTTTGAGTTTTAAATTTACCGCTGAAAGTGAGGCGCTATTCTGATTGATCGCCGGCAGCACACAGCGACCAATCAGAATCGCGCCTCACTTCCCATAGAGATAGAATGGACGACTTTGAGTTTCAAATTTCCCGCTTAAGTGAGGTGCTATGCTGATTGGTCGCTGTGTGCTGCGCCGACCAATCAGCATAGCGCCTCACTTCCAATAGAGATACATAGCGGTGTTTCGCCGAATTTATGGCCGGGCCCCTGGTTCTATTTTCGGCCACGGGGCTCGGCGCTTGTCGGTCGTCGCCGGGACGGGAGACTTGCCCCTGCAACGGCTGACAATGGCCGGATTGCTAGATAGAGAGATAGATAGATAAATAGATAGAGATAGAGATAGAGAGATAGAGAGATAGATAGAGAGATAGATAGATAGAGAGATAGATAGAGAGATAGATAGATAGATAGATAGATAGATAGATAGATAGATAGATAGGTGAGTCTTTGCAGCCACGGTAAGTCCGGCGACAGCCGAGCGCCGTGGCCGAAAAGGGAACCAAGGGCCCGGCCATGCATTGTTGGAAACACCGCAATGTATCTCTATGGGGAGTGAGGCGCTATTCTGATTGGTCGCTGTGTCCTGATGGCGACCAATCAGAATAGCGCCTCACTTTGAGCGGTAAATTTGAAACTCAAAGTTGTCCATTATATGTCTATGGGAAGTGAGGCGCTATTCTGATTGTTCGCCAGCAGCACACAGCGACCAATCAGAATAGCGCCTCACTTCCCATAGAGATATAATGGACGAAAAGTTGTCCATTATATGTCTATGGGAAGTGAGGCGCTATTCTGATTGGTCGCCGTCAGCACACAGCGACCAATCAGAAAAGCGTCTCACTTCCCATAGAGATATAATGGACGAATTTTCGTCCATTATATCTCTATGGGAAGTGAGGCGCTATTCTGATTGGTCGCTGTGTGTTGGCGGCGACCAATCAGAATAGCGCCTCACTTTCAGCGGTAAGTTTGAAACTCAAAGTCGTCCATTATATGTCTATGGAAAGTGAGGCGCTATTCTGATTGGTCGCCGTCAGCACACAGCGACCAATCAGAATAAAATTTGGTCGCCCAGATTTATTTGTGTCCATGACATGTAATCCCAAATGGAATGAGATCTCTAACAATTTGGAACCATGGCAACGTGTAGAACACAGACCAGATTTGGTGGCACGGGTCTTCAGAATTAAACTTGAAGTACTGTTAAAAGACATTAAAAATGGCTTATTTGGAAAAGTTTGCGCCATGGTTCATGTAATTGAGTTTCAGAAACGTGGGCTACCTCATGCTCACATTTTGATAATTTTGGATGTCACCTCAAAATTACGCACAGAGATTGAAGTTGACAATACTGTTTGGGCTGAAATACCAGATCCTATCACCTACCCTCAGCTTCATAAGATCGTCATGCAACACATGATTCATGGTCTCTGTGGAGAACTGAGGCCAAATTCACCATGTATGCATCTTGGGAAGTGTAGCAAAGTTTTCCCAAAAGATTTTCAGGATTCCACTGTCATCGCAAAGGATGCCTATCCCACTTATCGACGAAATACAAGACCATCATTTGAACACCATTCCGTCATGATTGACAATTTGTGGGTAGTTCCATATAATCCTTTCTTACTACTAAAATATAAGTGTCATATCAATGTGGAAGTTTGTGGTTCCATACAAAGTGTTAAATACTTATTTAAATATGTATATAAAGGACATGATAAAGCAAATCTTGAAATTTGCCAAACAAGCATCCAACATGATGAAACTCATCAATTTATGGATTCCCGTTATGTTAGTGCACCTGAGGCAGCTTGGCGGATATTTGCTTATCCCATGCACAAACAAACGCACAGTATTATTCGCCTGGCCGTACATCTGCCTCATTCTCAACAACTCTATTTTCATGAGGATGACTCCATAGCCAACATCAGACACAAGCTACATAACAATTCCACTCTTATGGGCTATTTTGAGCTTAATAAGAAGGACCCAACTGCTCATACTTATTTATATCGTGAAATTCCAGAACACTACGTTTGGATAGAAGGTTCTTGGCAACAGAGAAAGCGAGGAGGTGCTTCTGTAATTGGAAGAATGTATACCGTAAGTCTCAGAGACCAAGAACGCTACTATTTGCGGTTGTTGTTGCTGCATGTCAAAGGTGCCACCAGTTTTGAGAGCATTAAAACGGTTCATGGAGTTACACATCTAACTTTCAAAGACGCTGCCTTAGCTCTTGGTTTATTATTTGATGACAGTTTGTGGAGAAATACCTTACTTGATGCTTGCATTTTGAACATGCCTGCACAACTACGTGATATGTTTGCCTACATTTGCATTTTTGGCCCTCCTGCTAATCCACTGGAGTTGTGGCTTGAATTTAAAGAACACTTCATTCAAGACTATTGCCATAAATATAAATAAAATATGGAGGAGTGTGTGAATTGTGAAGGATATGCGATGACAGATGTCCAAGAAATCTTACGAAGTCATGGCAAAAAATATACTGAATTTAACTTACCACGCCCTGTCAGGAAACAACAACTTCCACAACAATTTGATCAAGACGATGAGTTAAGAACAGCTGCTGAGATGAAAGCAACTCTCAATCCTCAACAACTTTTGGCTTATGAGGCTATTATTCAAGCATTAGAAGACACTACTGCAACACCAAAGTGCTTCTTCATTGACGGTCCTGGTGGCAGTGGAAAAAACTTACTTTTACCATCTACTTCTACATCAACTAAGGGGAGAAGGAAAAATGGTGTCACCTGCTGCCACTACAGGAATTGCAGCCAATATGCTTGAAGGAGGAAGAACAATTCATTCTCTTTATGGAATACCAATACCTGTGAATGAAACATCGGTTTCCAGGATAAAAAATGACACGGATGCAGCTTATGATTTGCAGAACACTGAACTCTTTATTATAGATGAGTGCACAATGGTCTCAAAGTATGCATTGCATGTCATTGAAAGACTGTTACGAGATGTTATGACCAAAAAAGTTAGCAACAAAGAAAAGACACCTTTTGGAGCCAAAGTAATTGTACTTGGAGGAGACTTTCGACAATGTCTTCCGGTCATTCCTCATGGCACAAGAACGGATATTGTGGAGACTGTTTAAAATATTCTACACATTGGCCAATTTTCAATCCACTCCCGCTTATTAACAACATGCGCTCTATTGATCTGGAATACAGCACTTGGTCAAGGTCAAAGTCCTCAATTCACCACTCCAAGGACAATTACTGCCTGATTCTCCTAAGGTCTTTACACACAATATCGTGTACAAAAATGTTTTACGTTAAGATTTTTCTTTTTTTTTTAATACTGTTCTGATACTTTTTTTACAAAAAAAAAAAAAATCTACAAAAAAATTAGTTTAGTCATATTTTTAAAGATATTAATTACATGGTTATTATATAGCCATGTTATATATATAGTTATTTTGGGGGAGGTTAAATCCCTTTTGTACAGAATTTATCATATATATATATATAATATATATATATATATATAGATATACAGATGAACACACATTTAGTTTGAGATCATAGATGTGTATCATCCAAATTTTATAATTTGGTGATAGAAACCATCATATTATGTTCCAGCACTACAAGTGCTGAGAATTTTGCTATATTTTTTTTACAGGGAGAGGTTTTTGTGAACAGCTAAGAGACGGGTGGGATGGCTGTTCACACACATCTCCATCTCAAGGTGTGTGCACTATATATAGATAGAGAGGGACATATCTAAATTGAGATTTACCTTTGACTCCAGCATTTTTTAGCTATTTGTGGATGTTTTTTTTTTTTAAATTTAACATTTCTACATTTGCTGCCTTAGGGCTCACCTAGAGCACACTTGCCGTAATTTTCATGCAATGTGTATGGAATTTGTAGTTTACTTGCAGTGGATGCAGATAACGTGGTTGCGGCTGTTTCAGCTACAATAACTGCAGTGACCTGTGGTTTGTTAGTGGCTGTATTTCCCGCATCTGCCATAGCCATGTTTGCTCCATTTACCGCAAGTTTACTGCAAATTCCTTAGTTGTGCTATGGAAATTGCTGCAAGTATGTTGACGGTAACTCCTTAGGTGTAAGGTGTGGAAATTTTATTTTTTACATCCACATCCTTTTTAAATAGATGAAAAATGCTGCTGTTAAATAAATCAAAATATTCATAATTCGGAATTAGTTAGATTAGGACCCACCAGACGTAAGGGCATCTTGATGCGATTGGTGGGCTGACACAAACTGGCTAATACGCAGAATATCAATATTCATTTGTCAAATCAAGCTATTGACACATTAACAAGTATTGTTACTTTGTGTTCCAAGACCCTTACATGATTATAGTTCAATTTTCCAAAAATGATATCAACCATACAATTATATGTAGTTGATGGAAAGATATCATGGAGTTATTGGATTATTAGTTAAAACTATTTTTAAATAAAGGAAATACAGATTCTAGACTCCCGATTCTTTAGAATCGGGCTCACAGCTAGTGGTTAAATAAAGAATGGACCACATCTGATTTCGAAGATAAGATCTTAAAGGGAAACACTCAGCAGGTCACCAAGAATGTCCGTAAAAATGTTCAAATTACTATAACATAGCCAGGCTTATATAACAGATAGGATGCGGGTTTTAGCATTCTGTTCTACAAACTAATATGTATAACAATTGCGTTAAAAAACGTGGTGATGACAAGGAGGAGATTCTGCTGGACTCTACAATTACGTACGGTCTAATAAGGAAAAGGGAGTTGGACAATACAAAAGTTAATTATTCTACTGATAAAAGGTTTGATATAGATTGAGTCATTTTTCAGAATAATAAAGTTTCTTAGCAAAGAGTACTAAAGATTTGAAGAGAAAACAGAAAAAAATCACTAAAACTAAGCACCACCTCTGGTTGTATGCACTTACCACCTGCAACCAGGGTCCCGACAGCTGTGTGGAACAGAAGCAGTGCTCAACCAAGGAAGCCCACTGTATGGGCAGACATAATAATAATAATAATTTTATTTATATAGCGCCAACATATTGCGCAGCACTTTACAATTCGGAGGGGACATGTACAGACAACATGAGACAATACAGAGTAACAAAAATTCAAAAACCATGAGGAGTGAGGATCCTGCTCGCAAGCTTACAATCTATGAGGAAATTTTTGCTGATGAGGCAAAGTTTGGTGTTATGAAAGTTGGATTCTAAAACAGTATAAGGTTCTCGCTCCCATTGCTCATCTAATAATCTTTTACAGGTGCGACCATGAGGAATCGGGAGTAATGATCCACCATTGTCAAAGCATAAGTGTAGCCGGTCTGGCTTGGAGTCAACTTCACATGGTCTAAGGCTACAATCTGGAGCGATTGGGTGGTTACAATCGATTGGAGTGATGCTCTTTGACTCTGCTGGTCTATTCTGCGTAGGCTATAGGGTCCACAGTCTTTACACCATCTTTCTATGGATCCCCTCATGCCAACACATTAAAACCGAGCAATTCTAGCTTCTTCCACCCAAAATGTTCAGTCTGATTGTGGTAAGCATTTAGTACCATTTGGATTTCTGTTTTGGGTACTATGATCTGCCATACGATTTCATTGGTTCTGGGGTTAATGTATCTTCTACAGAGCTTATCCTGGTAAATTATGAACTTACTTCTCTCATTCTACAGGTGTTTAGCTTTTGGTGAAGGGTTTTCAAGGTAGCTTTGTGGACTCCTGAGTTATCAGTCCTTTTACTAAACTGATAGCTGGGTCACTGTCTTGAGATTCCATCCAATCAAAGTGTGGCAACGGGTTCACTATTCTCCCAGGAGGCTCTGCATGGACCTGTTGGCACTGTGATGAACTCAGCAGATGGAAGGCGGGTAGCTCCACTTCTTCCAGCTTATCTTGATCCGCTCCCATATCTTATAGGTGAATCCTGGATAAGGCATCAAGTACCGGGCTGTTGATTTGCCCAGCCCGGTACTTGATGGTAAGCTGGTAATTGGATAATCTAGCCATCCATCTCTGTTCCATGGCTCCCAATTTTGCAGTTTCCATGTGGGTTAAAGGGTTGTTATCAGTAAAAGCTGTGAACTTGCTAGACGCCAGGTAGTGTTTAAATCTTTCAGTAAAAGCCCAGACCAATGCCAGGAACTCCAGCTTGAAAGAAGTGTAGTTTTCGGGGTTCCTTTCAGTGGGGCGAAGCTTCCTACTAGCATAGGCAATCACTCTTTCTTTGCCGTCTTGTTTCTGGGTGAGTATAGCTCCTAATTGCTGGCGTGTATATGTAACAGGAATGCTAGGTTGTAGTTGGGGTAAGCCAGGATCTCCTCACCAGTTAGGGCCTCTTTCATCATCTGGAAAGACTCTTCTTGTTCCTTGCCCCACTCCAAAGTAGGATCTCTAGATTTTCTCTTCTTGGGTTGGTCTACCAAGAGATTCTGTAGTGGAGCAGCTTTCTTCATGTACTCCTTAATGAACCTCCGTTAGTATCCCACCAATCCCAGAAACTGACGTACCTCCCTTAAGGTCTTTGGTTCTGGCCATTCCCGGATGACGATTACTTTGTCTGGGTCAGGGGCCACCCCTTCAGAACTGACTATGTGCCCTAGGTACTGAACTTTTGGTTTTAATAAGTGGAATTTGGATGGTTTTAGCTTCATCCCATACTTGGACAAGGCTTCAAATACCTCGGCTAGATGAGTTAGGTGTTCTTCATAGGACTAATGGGGCTGTCACACGCGTCAATATCGCGTGCACGATCACTGCTGCACGTGACATTGCAGCGATATTGACGCGTGTGACAGGGCGCATCAACCAGCGATAAATCGCTGGTTGATCGTCGTCAGGTTTTAGAACCTGCTCTAAAACCTGACGACAGTCGCCCTGTGTACACACAGCATCGCTGCGTGTGACACCAGGAGATGCGATCAGCCAGCTCCCAGCGCCTCTCAGGAAGAGCTGGGAGCTGGTATCCAGGGTAAACTGCGGGTTACTAGGCAGCGCGCGCTGCCTAGATACCCAGTGTATACCTTAGTTACCAGCCATCTCCGCTCACCGGCTGGTATCTAAGGTACACAGCGGGTAATTAGGGTACCTAAGTAACTAAGGTATACATTGGGTATCTAGGCAGTGTGCGCTGCCTAGTTACCCGCAGTTTACCCTGGATACCAGCCTGCAGACATCGTGGAAACGATATAGAAATCATTTCCACGATGTCGCTGGTACAATGATCGCTGGTGAGTCTGCCTGTGTGACAGCTCACCAGAGATCATCCGTCAATGTCGTCAGTGATCAGATCGCTGACGACATTGACGCGTGTGATGGCCCCATTAGAGTACACTATGACATTATCAAGGTAGAGCAGTACCATCTTAAAGTTCTTATGCCCCAGGCAACACTCCATCAACCTCTGGAACGTTCCGGGTGCATCACATAGTCCGTGCTGATATACCGTCTAGTATGATGGACAGGAACAGTCATTGTCCAATGAAGGTGTAATACCAGTCGGCTGGGCCCTGTTGAGTTACTCCTGAGGTTTGGCCCCGGCCCCTAGGGACTGCTCGTTTAAAGAACAGTGTCGGGCGATATGTCCGGTCTTGTTGCAGCAATGGCAAATGGGTTTCCCTGCGGAGCTGTAACGGTCGGTGGTCCTCCCTCTGTACGACGAAGTTTGTCTTGCTCTCATCCACGGGACATCCTCCGGACTGTCAGCAAGCGGGATTAAAAGTTGAGGTTTTGGCTGTGGTTTTGGCGTGGGCTGTGGCCCCTGCTGCAGCTGCAGAGCTTCCATGACTCTGGTTAAGTTCTTGCCCATCTGGCGCACTTCAGAGCGTAAAGAGTCATATTTATCAGGGTTAGCAGTTTGTACACTGTTCTCATCTGCATGCACGGGTACCAGTGTTGTGGTAACCTGCGCCTCACCACTGCACCACCGCCAAATGGCAGCTTCAGGAGTCTCCACTGGACGAAACCCCTTTATAGCTATGTCTTTAAAGTATTGAAATCAGCGTCCGGGTGGCTTAGGGACCACCAGTGCAAGGTTTTGCTGTCCTCGGGTGATAGTAGCCCCGGATGAACTGCTCAGTTAACAGTTTGTCCTCATCAAGAACACTAGCAGGGCTGACTTGCTTTAGGGCTCGCAGCACCTCTTGCAGGCGGCAGGCATCGGTCTAGACATCATCCCCCGGCCATTGATAGCAATAGTAAAAGCGCATTCTTATGTCAGCCTCACTACAGTCTTCAAAAGTAGCTTTTAGTTTATTAAAGATTATGGCTACTGATCCTATGGCTACTGCGGACCAGGATTCAATCTCTCTTTCTGCCGTACCGGTTAACTGTCCCAATACAACCGTGGCGCGCTGCTGACTTGTCATTGCATACATGTCCAACACACGCTGCAGATCTTATTTTTGAAGGTGGACAGAGTATCAGGGCGGCTGTCATACTAGGGCAACCACTTGGCACCCGGAATATAGGGTAGCGAGATTGTCATGATCGGGGCTACAGTGCACGGTGCACTGGTGGTACTACTAGTTGCAGTCATGGTCGCTTCGGGTTGATTCACGGGGTCAGTGAAGTTGCTATCTTCGTCGCTGGATGAAGCGGACATTTTTGGAGGCCCCTAGTGAATCATGGCCAGCTTTTAAACAGTTAAACAGTTTTTGAACCCCGTATACAAGAGGTTAAGCGTTCGGAAGTTTCCGGACTAGGACGCTGCGCTTCGGATGTACTCGGCAGAGCGAGGGCGGGTTTTGGTTTTGTGCTCTGCAAGCCGTCACGCCCCCTTTCTTCCTGCTCCGCGGTGCAGTAATCGTGGCTCTGTTTAACAGTCACAAAATGCAGTCTTAAATACGGCACACAGTACCCTGTAGCACCGGGCATGGGATCCTGTTCGTGATGCCAGAAGGATCTATAGCACCCCAGGGTTTGGGAACTCTGATGTCTGGGCCTCTTTCTCTCCAATCGGGGAATGTTGCAGGTGGCCTGCCCAGACCTCCGTCCCCGGGGGACAGCCTAAAAGAAGGACTATATTTTTAGTGTTTACAAAGGATTAAAGTCTTTGTCTCGTGACGCCACCTTTAGTACCTGGTGACTAGACACCAGCGCCACCACAGTCCTCCGGAGGGTGGTGGTATTGCGGCTAGGGTGGAGTAGCTTCCTACAGGTGAAGCTGGGCCTCCGGGGCAGTGATGATTGTGAGGAATGGAGCAGGGGTTTGGCCAGGATGTTAATCAATGGGATAGTCTCTGTGGAAAACGGGGACAGGGCGAAGAACGCACACACACGCTGTTGAATGTCTCTTTACCTTTTACTGGTGGTATAGCAGGTAAAAGTCAGGAACACTGTCGGGTGACCCAGATACACAGTTGAATCTCCACAGCAAGTGGGTGTAAGGCCTCCGTGTCCTCTTTACCCCATGTTGAAGCCGTTGCCCCGTGTAGAACTTGGATGGGCTCCTCTACTCTCTCCTCATCTGTGCTGTAAACGGGACATCTCTGATGACTACCGCCGTTTCCAGCTCCAGGGTGTCTGGCTCCCTGAACTGTGATTACACAGATGACTGGGTGACTGGAGACTCCAAGGTTTGCCGGGGTTCTCTGCTGGGCATGTAGCTCTCCTGTAGACGCGGCCCCGGTGTCTGGTGTGTTGCTTGAGCTAACCTATTCTGGCTCCGCAGTTCCCACTTTTCTTTCTCCTTTTTTCTCCTTGCCTTTTATCCCGACTTGTGGGCCTAGCAGGACTGCTCGAAAGCTGTTCAGGGTCACCGGTTCATGCCTAACACGGCATCGATCACCAGGACGTACTCGCAGATCTCCTAGCGTCTGCACACTCTGACTATCTCCTCCCCACCATCAGTATTTATAGGGGATCTTGCCCAAGGGAAGCAAATTGAGCTCCCCCTACTGTGCTGGGGTGGAAGGTGTTGGTTTTACTGGTGTACCTGCTGTAGATATTCATCTATGTTCTAGGAAGGCCTGTGGGTACCTGAATGCAGGGCGCCTGACACGCAGCTGCTGCATTAATCCAGTCCATTACTTTCACAGCTGATTAGTCCAGTTGTGTAAGAATACATTTATTATTCACTCCTTCTCAAGCATACGGTGTTCATTTTAGGACATGGTCATTTCTTAAAGTCAGACATCAGAAATTCCATGTGATATCTGAGAAATGACTATGAGAATGGTCATATATCAGTCTGAGAACTGACAACTGAGACCCGATAAATCATATCTGATATCTGATAATTGATAAACGATAATTGATAAATGATAAACGATAATTAATAATTGATACATGATATATGATAATTGGTAAACAATAATTTATAAATGATAATTGATAAACAATAGTTAATAAATGATAAACGATAATTGATAAACAATAAATCATAAACGATAATTGATAAAGGATAAATTATAATTGATAAATCATAACTGATAACTGACATCTGACATCCGATATCTGTTATCTGACAACTGACAACTGACATTTGATATCTGATATATGACAATTTATAATCCCTGCACACTTGTCAGAGATCAAACTCAAAGTGATTTCTTACACAGAGAAATATGTATGTATGTTTAGTATTTGCATTAAACAAAATGACCTCATACAAAAATAATCATTTCTTCTTATCAGCTTTATGAATAGAGCATTGGTTAGAACAGTCTTTCAGGTTGTTTTATTTTTTTTAATAAATTATGCTGGTTAATACACACAGCTTTCAGTCATATTTCACTTTTAATATTAGAAATGAAATATGGCTGAAAGTTGTCGATTCCTTAGGCTATGTACCATGTGAATACACAGCATGCTACTTAACAGTAATAGGTGATTTTCTGAAACATGTGATACCGTTTGGTTGGTGTGGTTCCTAGTGCAAATATACCACCTTTTTGGTATTCAATTCTTAGCTGTCAACAATCAGTCAGAACACCTCTACTCTTTACCCTACTTTGGGATGTTTATTTGACAATTAAAATTGTATATAAAATAAAAATAAAATTGGTACAATATGTGCAGTATTTTCTGATAGACTTTACATTAAAATTCATATGTACTTATTAAAATTTCCACTACTGTGGCATCTTGATTGGACAAATAACATTGTTCCCATGCTTTGTAAAGTTGGTAATGGCCTTTAGGCTACGTTCACACATTATCGTATTTTATTGCACTTTTTTGCATGCCCTTTTTCCCGCGTTTGTCGGCCACGCAAAAAAGCGTAACAAAATACGCCGGTGCTATCACACACCACACCTTCTTCTCCCCATAAGGCGCAGGTAATGTCATAGAGGGGAGGAAGAATCCTGGTTCCTCCTCCCCTCTGTGACATGTGTGATTTCACAGGGGGCTGTGACAACTCTTCTGGGCACTATAATGGCAGGGGGCTGTGACAACTCTTCTGGGCACTATAATGGCAGGGGGCTGGGACAACTCTTCTGGGCACTATAATGGCAGGGGGCTGGGACAACTCTTCTGGGCACTATAATGGCAGGGGGCTGGGACAACTCTTCTGGGCACTATAATGGCAGGGGGCTGGGACAACTCTTCTGGGCACTATAATGGCAGGGGGCTGGCACAAGTCTTCTGGGCATTCCATACGAGTATAGCGAGTCCGAATATTTCACTACTCACTCATCCCCATCTTTTAGCAATAAGTTATGATGTTCATTCTTTTTATTTATTCCTTTTCTTATGTTCCTATATATACAGTAAATTAGTGCCTCCCACCCCAATTACTTTAAGCTATGTACCATGTGAATACACAACATGCCTGATATTTTTTTTTAACGCGTCAGGATTAGGGATGAGCGAGTCCCTTACTATTCGGAATCTCTATACCCGCAACGAGTAGGTCCCGGTACTCGCTACTCGTTGCGAGTATAGCGATTCCGAATACTTTTGCAGTGTATCAATAGATACACTGCAAAAGTCCTGTAAAATAAAGGAAAAGTGGTTAAAAAATAAAAAAATCCGATACTCACCTTAACCGACGGCTGTACTGGGACCGGCCGATGCACATCTATTCATGGAAAAGGACCTTTCCCTCTCTCAGCCAATCAGATGGCTGGGAGAGATCTGGCCAATCAGAGGCCGCCACGTCACAATGACGTAATCGCTAGCGGCCACCTGATTGGCCAGATGGAAAGGTCCTCGGTGTACCTGAGAGGACCTTTCCATCTGGCCAATCAGGTGGCCGCTAGTGATTACGTCATTGTGACGTGGCGGCATCTGATTGGCCAGATCTCACCCAGCCATCTGATTGTCTGAGAGAGTGAAAGGTCCTTTTTCCTGGATAGATGTGCATCGGCCGGTCCCGGTACAGCCATCGGTTAAGGTGAGTATCGGATTTTTTTATTTTTTAACCACTTTTCCTTTATTTTACAGGACTTTTGCAGTGTATCTATTGATACACTGCAAAAGTATTCAGTACATGCTACTCGCCGAGTAATCCTAATTTACTCGACGGGTAGCGAGTACACGAATACCGCTACTATTCGCCGAGTGCCAAATAGTAGCGAGTAGACTCGCCCATCCCTAGTCAGGATGATAATCAGAATATAATATATTAAAGGTCAAATATGGCTGAAACATGTCTAGTATGCCTACGAACCAGAATAATTGATTTAAAAAAACAAAACAAAACAAAGGATGCAGGGTCAGGTGAGCTAACCCCAGGCTACCCAACTTGCTAACTGCAACATGTGATTTCTCCTTCGCCTCATTGACGGACACAGACCGTGGGTGTTATGCTGCTGTCCACTAGGAGGCAACACTAGGCAGAATCTGCAAAAGAGTTAAGTGGCTCCTCCTCTGCAGTATACACCCCTGAAGCAGGAAGTGCTTCTCCAGTTTTTGCTTAGTGTCGATAGGAGGCACACACAAATTTTATTGCTCCTAAAATGTTTCACTTTTTGAATTTTTACTTCAAGTAGAAGAAAAGTGGGTCTCTAACGAGACTCCCGGCATGGTCCCTCCTCGGCCCCCCACTGTTGGGGGCGCCTGGTTGAGGTCGACTTTTTCCCCCACATGCCGCTCCCTCCTCGGCCCACCACTGTTGAGGGTGCCCGGTTGAGGTTGAGATGATGGTCTTCCTTCCCCAGCTCCCCACTGTTGGTGACCCTGGGCTGAGGTCGAGGCTACACAGAAGCCCTTGGATGATGGACTGCAGCATCCCTTCTTAACCACCCCTCATGGGGCTGATAGGTTGAGACACCGCAGGTAGGGCACTAACGTGCCGTGCGGTCGCAGTGCAGATGCATCAGCGCTGCTGAATGCTTCTGATGGGCACGGGTCGCAGCACTGTGCCAGACTGCAGCACCAGGAGCCACAGCTCTGCTAAA
>JARQOC010000003.1:13064902-13123030 GCA_033576535.1 Allobates femoralis
AGCAGAGGACAGCGGCAGAGTGATCAGCGCAGGAAGGAGGCAGAGTGATCAGCGCAGGAAGGAGGCAGAGTGGTGAGCGCAGGACAGCGGCTCTGTGGTCAGCAGAGGACGGCGGCTCTGTGGTAGGCAGAGGAGGGCTGTTCTGTGGTCAGCAGAGGACGGAGGCAGAGTGGTCAGTGCAGGAAGGAGGCAGAGTGGTCAGCGCAGGAAGGAGGCAGAGTGGTCAGCACAGGAAGGAGGCTCTGTGGTCAGCAGAGGACGGCGGGTCTGTGGTCAGCAGAGGAGGGCGGCTCTGTGGTCAGCAGAGGACGGCGGCTCTGTGGTCAGCAGAGTACGGCGGCTCTGTGGTCAGCGCAGGAAGGAGGCAGAGTGGTCAGCACAGGAAGAAGGCAGAGTGGTCAGCGCAGAAAGGAGGCTCTGTGGTCAGCAGAGGATGGCGGGTCTGTGGTCAGAAGAGGACGGCGGCTCTGTGGTCAGCAGAGGACAGCGGCTCTGTGGTTAGCAGAGGACGGCGGCTCTGTGATGAGCAGAGAACAGCGGGTCTGTGGTGAGCAGAGGACGGGGGCTCTGTGGTCAGCAAAGGACGGGGGCTCTGTGGTCAGCAGAGGACGGGGGCTCTGTGGTCAGCAGAAGACGGGGGCTCTGTGGTCAGCAGAGGACGGGGGCTCTGTGGTCAGCAGAGGACGGGGGCTCTGTGGTCAGCAGAGGACGGGGACTCTGTGGTGAGCAGAGGACGGGGGCTCTGTGGTGAGCAGAGGACGGGGGCTCTGTGGTGAGCAGAGGACGGGGGCTCTGTGGTGAGCAGAGGACGGGGGCTCTGTGGTGAGCAGAGGACGGGGGCTCTGTGGTCAGCAGAGGACGGGAGCTCTGTGGTCAGCAGAGGACGGCGGGTCTGTGGTCAGCAGAGGACGGCGGGTCTGTGGTCAGCAGAGGACGGCGGCTCTGTGGTCAGCGCAGGAAGGAGGCAGAGTGGTCAGCGCAGGAAGGAGGCTCTGTGGTCAGCAGAGGACGGCGGGTCTGTGGTCAGTGCAGGAAGGAGGCTCTGTGGTCGAGTGGTCAGCGTAGGAAGGAGGCTCTGTGGTCAGCACAGGAAGGAGGCCCTGTGGTCAGCAGAGGACGGCGGCTCTGTGGTCAGCAGAGGACGGCGGCTCTGTGGTCAGCGCAGGAAGGAGGCTCTGTGGTCAGCGCAGGAAGGAGGCTCTGTGGTCAGCGCAGGAAGGAGGCTCCGTGGTCAGCGCAGGCGAGGTGGGCGTAGCCATGACGGGAGTCTCGCGAGGTGGGCGGAGCCATGGCGGGAGCCCCACGAAGTGGGCGGAGCCATGGCGGGAGCCCCGTGTGGTGGGAGGAGCCATGACGGGAGCCCCGCGATGTGGGCGGAGCCATGGCGGGAGCCCCGCGAGGTGGGCGGAGCCATGGTGGGAGCGGTGTAGCGGGATGGCGGCGGGGTAAGTATACTGGAGTGTGTGTGTGTGTGTGTGTCCCTAACGCACTTCCGTCACTTTGGCAGCCACGTCCACGATGACGGAAGTAGCGCCGAATATGACGGAAGTGCGCTACGGCAATTATATATTAGATAGATATATATACATTTACATATACTCACATATATACATACATATCTACATACACATACATATAAATACACACATATATACATCCATCTACACACATACCCATACCTAAATATACGCATATACAGACACACCTACATCCACATACACACCCATATGCAAGTACACATCTAAAACATACATGCTCCCGTACATACATATATATATACGTACGTGTACACACAGCCTTATACATACATATGAAACAAACTGCAAATTAACATACCTGAAAAAGAAAAAACCTCAACTAAATACATTTACATATCCTCCAGTTATCAATTGTCAACCATGCTGTAGCTTAAGGCATACCAGGCCGTTCAGACTTCAACAAACTGCCCAGATGACCGCTGCAGTTCGCCCCCAGTATAACTTAATGAGGTAGTGTCCAACAGTGAACTGAAAAACCAACACCTGTAAAACCGGTCTGTGTGCATGAGTGTGCAATACAAATAAGCAGAACATCGAACAGTTAGTACATAACACTGAGTGACCCAGAATAGGGGAAAACGGTATCCTCAACACTATTATAACCGTTGTGAGGTAGCAAGGGGAATGGTGATAGAGGGACGCTATGTTTCCCCAAGGATGGTGAGCTACTGCATGTATGGGACAGGAGATGCTTACATGAGCATAGGTGAGGTAGGTGTTGCCACAGTTACTCAGAACGGTGGCTGTTGGTAGAGCCTGTTATGGGACCTCATCTATGAGGAATGGGGGAAGGTTTTGGGTGGGCCTCCATTCCTCATCTCCCGCCCCAGGCTTTGAAGTAGCAGAGAGGGAAAGACAGGTGGAGAGGTTAGGCCGGCGGAGACGTCTGCCAAGGAGTAGGAGAGAGGGGGTTTGTTTTTTTGGGTGCCTGAGAAAAAGTAGCCTGTGAGCACACAGGGAGCGTGTACCGGACCCCAATGTGGGGTAGGACCCCTAGGCGAGCTCCAGGAGGAGCAGGGTTAGGGCCGACGCTATTATCCTGATGAAAGGACTGTTTCTGTTGTTTTGCCATTGTGTGAAATAAAACACACTTGTTTTTGGACTGAGCCTGGGTGTCACTGCCTTACTTGCTGCTGCTATAGTGACTGATCCCTATACCGTACAGATAGATTTTAACGTAGGTGTATCCGTCCTTGCCCTCGGGGCCCCACCTTAACAGAAATCAATACCAAATGGGTACCAAACAGACCATATACATAGACATATAATCCTAACCGGACCCTGCATGGACTAGGGGACAATTGAATGATAAATGCATTTTGTTATAATTTGTAACCCCAGAAACATCATGGTATACATTAACCAAAGTCTAAATTTTAAGTGTATGAAAACAAATGCGAGTGGGGACTGTGCTGTTGAGCAGCCAGACTTACTCCAGGGCTCCGTATGTGCTGCCATTGAAAAAAAATAAAAATACCTTACAGCCAAAACAGTTGGACGGAAAAAAAGATTACTGACATATTACGTACCATCTGTAACCTTTTCTCGCGTGTAGATATTTACTGCAGACGGTAAGTCTGCTTGATACGTACAGGGGATGTAACAGACAAAAACAAAATTCTGCACGATGTCTTGGAAATCACGCAACAGAGATCTCTGCTGCCAGGACGTCAGGACTCTTGCGCCAAACTACAATGCCCAACCGCTCTGAACAGCACTAACCATTAAAAGGGGAAGTGTCGGAATAACAAAATAGCTAACCAAATCACCCCGTCTCCTACCCATGCTGTGTAGGAAAAGATAAAACTGCTCCGGAGAAAGATGTCCGCACAAAAACATAAGGGGCAACACAGATAAATCTGCATGTGCCAGGAACCACGAAGGGCCAACAATAAACTCCAAGGACAACTCCTCTCTTTTCTGTATTACCTGCAAATATATGTATACGTTGTACACAAGCCTAGCTGTGTGTGCCTTTGCCACCTGTTACTAGGCTTATCACCAGCTCAAATCCACAAGTCCATAATATATACATAGTTCCCGTTATATGTATATAATTTAATTAATTTTTTAGGAAAATACAGCTGACAGAGAAATATTCTGCTAACCAGAAAAAAAAAACATCGACCGACATTAGCCTGTATGACCGCCATTCGCCGTGGGAAGCTGATATCAAGCAGAGTTCAGGCCAACTTTCTATTTCTAAAACATAGCCGTTTTACTGAAGGCAGATACTCTCTATGACCTACACTAATTGTGAACGGTACAGAAGCACATTTCTAATGCAAATAACAGAACGTGCACTGGGCGCCTTCTGGAACGAGTCTACCACTGCAAGACAGGACATCGGGATGGTCATCCTTGCACCTCACTCACAGTACTGCCAGAGCATCGCTGGCTCCCATCCTCTGTAGCAGCCTAACTCTGGAGGACCCTTGGTGCAGTATAACTGCTGTGACGTGTTTATTTTATTATTTTATTTATTTATTTATTTTTTAAATTTAATCAGCATAAAATATAATGTAAAAACGTTTGTACCGTGATAGCCATGAAGATGAAAAAAACAACTAAAATTGGGGACCTATACCATGGTTAACCCCCATACTTCCCGAAGTTATATCATTAAGCGAGATGAAGGGGCTATAGTGTCAAGACGATCCCGTGTCTCCCCCTCACACGTAATTGAGTTCCCCGATGAGAACCCCAGTATAAGCTACGGTGGTGCCCCTTTTTCATTTCTGTTCTGGACTATAGTGTCAAAAGCTTTGCTATGCATTTTTTATTACCGTATATACTCGTGTATAAGCCGACCCGTGTATAAGCCGACCCCCCTACTTTTGCCCCCAAAACCTAGGAAAACCTATTGACTCGTGTATAAGCCGAGGGTGGACCCCAGCACAGGTATACAGCCCCAGCAGTGTGGTATACAGCAGCCTCCCCAGTGGTAGTATACAGGCAGCCTCCCCAGTGGTAATATACAGGCAGACTCCCCAGTGGTAGTATATAGGCAGACTCCCCAGTGGTAATATACAGGCAGCCTCCCCAGTGGTGTATACAGGCAGACTCCCCAGTGGTGTATACAGGCAGACTCCCCAGTGGTAGTATATAGGCAGACTCCCCAGTGGTGTATACAGGCAGACTCCCCAGTGGTAGTATATAGGCAGACTCCCCAGTGGTAGTATACAGGCAGCCTCCCCAGTGGTGATATACAGGCAGCCTCCCCAGTGGTAGTATACAGGCAGACTCCCCAGTGGTAGTATATAGGCAGACTCCCCAGTGGTAGTATATAGGCAGACTCCCCAGTGGTAGTATATAGGCAGACTCCCCAGTGGTAGTATATAGGCAGACTCCCCAGTGGTAGTATATAGGCAGACTCCCCAGTGGTGTATACAGGCCCCACCAGTGGTAGTGGCTGCGGCACCTGTCAAAATAACAAACACTTTATACATCACCTCTCCAGCGCAGCTTCTCCGGTCCCGGCTTCTTCCTTCTTGTGCCGGGCGGCTTCTAGTGCTGTGACCGCGTGCAGGAAATTACGTCATCTCCCCACGCCCGGTCACATGACACCGGCACAAGAAGGAAGAAGCCGGGACCGGAGAAGCTGCGCCAGAGAGGTGATGTATAAAGTGTTTGTTATTTTGACAGGTGCTGCAGCCTGGGGGGCATACTAAGGAGGAGGGGCTGTGTTTTATTGCTGGGGGCCAGTGTAGTGCAATATGCACGGCATCCCCCCGCCGCTGATGGACGGGGGGATGCCGTGCATATTCATTACACTAATGAGGCGGCCCCACGTGACCGCTCGCGGTCACTGCGGCCCCCTCCTGCCTCCTCCAGCCCCCGGTCACAGCCTCCCCCCACAGTATACCGAGTGACTCGCGTATAAGCCGAGGGGGGCACTTTTCAGCCCAATTTTTGGGCTGAAAAACTCGGCTTATACGCGAGTATATGCGGTATTTATTTTCTGAAAATATGACTTGTCGGCTGGCCATCAAAAGGCAGAGACCACCAAGGGCTCCCGGACTCCAATACCCGTATATAATGTCTATACATACATGCACGCCTATACACCTATCCGTACTTGCACGGTCCAGTCACACATAGGTGAGTCCTGGGAAAAACACAGTGGACGAAAACCTTCCTAGTGTCTAATCAAACTAACAAAACGCAGGGATTAAGTCGCGGTAGGTGGCGAAATCAAAAGTGTCACATTGTCTGTTAAATGAAAATAACATATACCTTCTTCGTATTCTCTGATTCCATACCAACCCCAAGTGCAATAAGCAGATACTCACCCGTTGAACCATGGTCGCTTGACTCAATAACAGATTTTGGGCCTAGGACTCGGCCACATCGATGTACCCATTCATGAACACAAGAATGGCGCCGCCTGTGGAGTCTGAAGATGTACTTCGTGGTTAGACACCTTTGTGAAGGATCCAGCACCTGCAACAAAGGAAAAACCAACCAGCCCAAACCCCCTGAACAATAAAATTATGTCAGGGGGTTGCTGGTTCATAGAGGATGTTGTCTGCAACACCCGGGATCTAGTACGGGGTTAAAAAACACCTCATGGCATGTGTAATAAAAATTGAATATAGAGAGGAGGGCTCTGCCTTCGATCCTGCTTGTCCCTCTACATAGGCTAAAAAAGGAGGGGGGGGGGAGGGCTGTGTTTGAAAAGCTTTTCTGGGCAAAATACACATACTTAAAAAATACACATGTATAAACTGCTGCAGCCGTGTGTGCCTGTTACCCAAACCCCTATGTCAGGCTGTGTAAACTATGCCCTAAGTATTTCCAGGGGTTAATCCTCCGTGTAATGCGATAATGCAACCAAGTGTGCAAGGAAGAAAGTGAGAAGGTGGGGAAGGGGTGGGGGCGATACGAGGTTGATTCCGCCGTCAGTCCTGAGTTGTCCCATCACTTGGGGCTGGGGATTCGGGTCATACTGGTGCAGGTAGAAGGCCATCTGTCCATATCCCACTGTGTGTGTAATCTAAAACCTCAGCACTATATGTGTTGATGTGCTGTGTCTGCTACCCCCAGTGCCCCAGAGGATTAACCCATTGAGGATTGTAATTGTCGAGCCCACTGGGACGAGGGTACTCGGTACCGGACTGCGTTGCTGTGGGGGATGTCACGGGTGGTCCTGGTCCGGACCGTGTCCCGGGCCCTGGCAAATAAAAGGGTGTATTTACAAGGGAGAATAGTTTATCGTGACGCCACCCACTGTATGCGGCCAGTAGTGGGGCCGCCGCTGCTGCAGAACCTCCGGGGATGATGATGGTGAAGGCAGCAGGGATGGAATAGTTCCCGTTGGCAGAACTGTATTTCCCGGGGCAGTGATGGTAAAGTCTATAATGGAGGATGTGAATAGTGGGGACGGGGTTAAGGAACACACACTACGCTTTGTAGTAAAAGGTGCAATTCTTTTTCTCTCCTGATGCTGCAGCTTTCTTCAAGCCCATGTGCAGAGTTGACAGGCTTGTAGCTCTCCAGGTGGGACCTTTCTGCTGTTGGATATAGGGCAAAGGTTGCAATCAACACACAGACTCACAGTTTTGCTGTTTTCCAAAGCTTTACTGCAGTTCTTGTAGCAGATTGTCCACGGAGTCTGTACAGGGGCCGGGTTTTCCTCCCACCCTGTCCGGGTCCTCAGCTTCCTCGTGCTGCGATGTGTGTGTGTGTCCTGGCTGCTGCTTTTAGCTGAGCTGCTGGGACTGTCTCACTTTCTCTCTGTCCTGCTGCTGGTACCACTTGGCTAGGCAACTTGAGTCCTCTGTGTGCTGTACTGACCCCGCCGTGTTGCTTTGCTCTGGTACTGTGGTAGTCTGGAGGCTCCACTACTCCTGGATTCACTGTGCTGTGGGTGCCAGACACAGTGTCGGATCCGGTGTCCGTTCTGTGCGCTCTTCTCTGGGGCGAGTGGTGGTTGCACTCAAGCTCCCAGATCTGTTCCTCTGTCTGTAGTTCTCCTCTCCTCATACCCTAGCTAGGCCTGGAATCTAAGAGCAGACTGCAGAGAATCCTGAGGCAGCTTCCTTGACACTGCAGTCCCTCTCTCAGTTCTCCCAGGAACTGAAACTCTGCACTAAACTGTGCTCTTCACAGCACTGCTCCGTGCTGCACTGAGCTACTTCCTGTGGACCTGGAGTATTTAAGAGAGCAGGTTGTGCTCCCCCTCCTGGCCCAGAAGTGCTAGTGTAAGTCAGTGTGTTGTGGGGAGGGAACCCATGTGATCTTACTGTGGCACATTAACCCATGGGGTGCCACATAATCCTCTGCAGTCAGCCTTTCTGTGATAATACTGTTGTGCTGTGCTCTCTCCCCTTCTCCCTCCCCCCGCCACCATTCCACCCGCTGGCTCCCTGTGACTGCATCTGCTGAGGGAAGGGGGGGGGGATTTGCTTTCGATTCCCACAGCCGGAGACCCCAGGGAGAGGGACAAGTGTAATTGATTACACAAAAACCCTCCACTGCATATGCGCTCTTTTCCCACCACAACCCACCGCTGTGATTTGAAAATGGCGGGTGGGCGGTTCCCGTTCTTCAAAGCACGCACATGAAACTGCGCCCGCTCTGATTAAATCAAGTGGCGAGATCAAGGTACCGGCAGTCGGGTAACTGTGCTAGGTGACCGACCGCCAGCCATCAGCTTGAGCCTCAGCAAGGAGTGAGCCGCTGACAGCTAAAGGTGCTGTAATACCATCCCTCCCTGCTGAGCCGCTCTCTCGCCGCGCGAAGCGGGTGCATGGTACCGGCAGCCCAAACGGTCCGGGTGCTCCAGAGAGAGGCCGTGCTATGATAGCATGTGCCTACATACCCAGGGGGCGGGGACCGGCCAGGAAATTATGAAATTACACAGCGTCACATGAGAGACCTCCTCAAGACCAGGGGAGGGGCCCAGCAGTCAGGGGGCAGCAGCTCAATGATGGCTGCAGTGCCCCACAGGATGGAATAGTTCCCGTGGGCAGAACTGGGTTCCCTGGGGAAGTGAGGATCGAGTCTATGGTGTAGTGTGCAGGCCGGTGCTGGGTGCAGTGCAGTTACTGTCCTGTTGCGGCAGAAATCCTCCTTCAGCGTTCAGAGCTGACAAGCTGTGGCTCTCCAGGTGGGAATCTTCTGCAGACCTGTTGGAGGAAATCATGTGCAAGGAGAATCATGCAATGGAGTCGGAGACAGGGTTCACCGTGTTTACTTCTCAACTTCTCAGTTCAGTTCCAGTTCCAGTTTCAGTTACAGTTCCCAGTTACAGTCTTTACATGGGCACACTTTCCCCTCCGGGTTCCTTTACTCCCTGCAGCCAGGCTGATCCTCTCTGTGGCCCCTCACTCTTTCTCTGTGTCCTTTCCAGGCTTCTGATTCTCTCTCTTTCCCACTGTTTGGGGTGTGTGTGTCTCCGGACGGTATGGCGGTGGCTCGGACCCCTCTGTGGGCCCTAATGGTTGCCACTGAGCTACCCATCCTTTGGGGTAGGAACCCCAACTTGGAGCTAGGGTCCCCCGTCGGTTGTCTGAGCCGACACTCTGCTGCTAGCCTAGCCTCCAATAGTCCTCCCAGGTGAGGCTCTACCAGGCTCCTTATATCCATGTCTTTGGGTTCAATAGGAGGGCTACTCCGCCTGCAGTCTGCCATCTCATCCGTGTTACAAGGACCCAGTATCACTGGTCCTCTCGTCCCTCACACTCCTGGGATGAAAAAAAACACTGAAAAAGATATCAAAAATGAAAACAGGTAAGTCTGTACGGTGCTAGTCCATTCACTGCAGGCTTTCAAAAAGAGAAGTTGGTTGTCACACCAGTCCTGTGTCCATGATCCTTTTTAAATGCAATCCTGGGAAAAGTTCAAAGGGAAAGGTTCAGTTCAAAAGACTCTATACAGTCAAGTCTCTGTATGCTTCGGCTAAGAAAAAGGAAAAGTCTTTCAAAAGTCCACATCTTCAATAAACACATTTCCCTATGGATGTCTCGGCTTAGGAGACTTGGCACCTCCCCACCCCAGGCACTTTCTGTTCCTAACTTAATGTGCGTGGGGCTGGGCCCAGTTTCTTCCACCCTTCTGTACACTACTATATACACTGCGTTAGCTGCTATTTACACATTACTACTTTTATTAATTTTAACTCTGACCTTTTACTGTGCCCACTCTCCATACCTAGACGGGGGCTTGTGTGCTCCTCTGTGATTTGCGCACTACAGGTATCTTTGTCTCAGGTGAGGTTTCTAGTGAAGGGCATGGTGCAGGTATGTCAGGTAAGCGTCTGTGTGGTCTTAGTATCACTACAGGGCTAGCAGGTGTACTGATTGCAGCATCCTCTTCATCCAGCTACTTCTTGGGGCTGGATGAAATTCAGTAAAGGCCCTAAGATGTCTCTATCTTGCTGAGGCCAATTCTCTGGGAAATCTCCCCAGATTGTTGGGATTACCTTCCCCTTTAAATTCTCGCTTGGACGGGATTCTTTTCAGGTTCTGGTTCTTGCTCTTCTGTTATTTGTGTTGAGGGGTTCTGGTTTTCCCATTCAGTTGGACACTTTTTGATATGATTTCTGAACACAGTCTGAGTTGTTTTTCCTCTGTTTTTACTAATGAGACAGACTTTATCGTTGTCAAAACCTCAATCTAGTAGGACATAGGGTTCTTGTTCCCACTGGTTGTCCAATTTGTGTTGGTTTCTCTTCCTCTTTAAGACAATACTTCCTGGTACAATAGGCTCTGCTGGAGCATGTTTGTTAAAGTCCATTTCTTGTTTTCACGGGCTTTCTCCAGGTTGTCTTCAACACAGGCTTGAACCATTTTGTAATGTTCAAGGCGGTATTCATTCCAGTTGGGATCTGCTTTGGGATCAACTACTCCGAGTTCCAAGTCTACGGGTAACTTTCCTGTATGGGCTCTCATCAGGTAAGCTGGTGTACAGTTTGTAGAACTTACTGGAATGTGGTTGTACATGTCAACCAAGTCTGGTAGTTTCTCCGGCCATTGGTTCCTTTCCTCCAAGGGTAGGATCTTCAACATGTCAATGATGATATTGTTAATTTTATCACATAATCCGTTGGTTTGAGGATGGTATGGGGTCGCCCTGATCTTCTTACACTCATACATGTGGCAGAACTCTTGGAAAATCTCGGCTTCAAAAGCTGAACCTTGGTCGGTTAGGATCTGCTCTGGATAACCTAATGGTCTGCAGAAAACATTTTGGAATATTCTGGCAGCAGTGGCAGCTGTCAAGTCTTTCACGGGGGCAACCATCAGGAACCTCGAGTAATGGTCTACGATGGTCAACGCGTACATGTAGCCAGATCTACTTGGAGTAAGTTTTACATGGTCCAAGGCTACGATTTTCGAGGGGCTGCTTCGCCACTATGGGCTGGAGCGGTGCTTTCTGGCTCTGTAGGTCTTTCCTTCTAAGGCTGCAGGGTCCACAATTCTTACACCACCTTTCAATGGATCCACACATGCCTACCCAGAAGAACCTATCTTTCAGTAGAATCTCCAACTTCTTCCACACAAAATGACCAGTCTGGTTGTGGTAGGCGTTTAGCACCCTTTGCACCTCTGACTTTGGTACGATGATTTGCCAGACCATCCCATGAGTTCTCAGGTTGATGTGTCTTCTGCAGAGCTTCTCCTGGTAAATGAACAGCTTGCTCCTCTCGTTGCACAGATGTTTAGCTTCTGATTGGGGGTTTACTGGCAGCTTCGCTGTTTCTTGGGTTGTCAGCTTCTTTATCAAGCCGACAGCCGGGTCATTGTCCTGCACTTCCTTCCAAACAAAGTGTGGCAACTGGTTCACCATTCTTACAGGAGGGTCTTTACGGGTTTCCTGGCACTGAGTTACTCTCAATTGATGGAATGCAGGTAACTCCACTTCTTCTAGCTCATCTTCATCCACGCCCACATCCGACAGATGAGGCATTCTGGACAAGGCACCCGCGTTTCCATTTTGATGCCCAGCCCGGTACTTGATAGTAAACTGATAGTTGGACAATCTGGCCATCCATCTCTGCTCTATGGCTCCCAACTTCGCAGTCTCCAGGTGGGTCAGCGGATTGTTGTCTGTGTAGGCGGTGAACTTGCTAGATGCCAGGTAGTGCTTAAACTTTTCTGTGACTGCCCAGACCAAGGCCAGGAATTCCAGCTTGTAGGAACTGTAGTTCTCTGGGTTCCTCTCTATGGGGCGCGGCTTCCTACCGACATAGGCGATAACTCTTTCTTTGCCCTCTTGCCTCCGAGAAAGGATGGCTCCAAGTCCCACATTGCTGGCATCCGTGTATGGCAGGAATGGCAGGTTGTAGTCCAGGTAAGCAAGGATTTCTTCTCCGGTTAGGGCTTCCTTCATTATCTGGAACGATTCCTCTTGTTCCTTGCCCCACTCCCACACAGGATCCTTAGACTTGCTCTTCTTGGGCTGGCCTACTAAGAGGTTTTGCAGGGGAGCAGCCTTCTTTGTGTACTCCTTTATGAACCTCCTATAGTAGCCCACCAGTCCCAGGAATTGACGTACTTCCTTCAGGGTCTTGGGTTCTGGCCATTCCTTGATAGCTGTCACCTTCTCTGGATCAGGGGCCACGCCTTCAGCACTGACTGTGTCCCAGGTACTGTACTCTTGGCTTTAACAGGTGGCATTTGGATGGTTTCAGCTTTATCCCGTATTTGGCCAGAGCTACAAACACTTCTGCTAGATGAGCTACGTGTGCCTCATAGGTCTAAAGGCCCATCACACCTGGTGATGGGGCTGGAGATGCTGGCGGCGACTGGCGGGTGCGCGCATGTTTTTGGTGCCCCGCCAGCGACGCCATCCCCCATTTACATGGGGCGACATCTCCAGCGCCGCGCCGGCGAGCTGACAGGTGGCATCGCCGCCGGGGTGTCTGAAAACCCCAGCGGTGATGCAGGACAATGGGAATCTATGGCTCCCATCGCCTGACAGGTCGCCAGCGGCCAGTTACATGGGGCTAATAGGTGCACATTGCCCCAGATCGGTCGTCTGGTTTCAGAGCACTGCTCTGAAACCAGGTGACCTCCTGGCAGCACCGACATTGCCCCTTTACATGGGGCGACGTAGGGCCGATGTCGCCGCCGATGGGCCATGCCCCTACGTCGCCTATGTAATTGGCGGCAATGTCGCCCCATGTGACGGGGCCTTTAGAGTACACAATCACGTCATCCAGGTAGAGCAGTACCGTCTCGAAGTTTTTATGCCCCAGGCAACTCTCTATCAACGTCTGGAAGGTTCCGGGTGCATTACATCGTCCGAATGGCATGCTGTTGAATTCACACAGGCCCATAGGTGTCATGAACGCTGTCTTCTCGCGGTCTTCCTCTGCTACGGACACCTGCCAATACCCACTAGTGAGATCTAAGGTGGAAAAATAGTTGGCAGACTTCAATGCAGCTAAGGATTCCTCTATACGAGATAACGGGTAAGCATCCTTGTGTGTTATGCGGTTTATTTGCCTATAGTCTACACACATCCTCATACTGCCATCTTTCTTCCTGACTAGGACTAATGGGACTGCCCAGGGACTACAGCTATCTCATATAACCCCTGCGTCCTTCATGTCCTGTAGCATTTCTTTGGCTTTCTGATAATGTGCATGTGGAATAGGCCTGTAACGCTCTTTGATTGGTGGATGTGTACCTGTGGGGATATGATGTGGCACCCCTTTTATCCTACCAAAGTCAAGTCGATGCTTACTAAATAATTGTTCAAACTCTTTGACTACCCGGTAAACACCTTGCTTTTCATACACAGGAGTGGTGTCAGTTCCGACATGGAGCTGCTAGCACCAGTCCTCCAGTGGCCCTGTTGTATTATCAGGTTTTGCCCCTTTGGCATGGGGTAAGGGTCCCACTGTTTGGATCTCATTGTTGTTTACTGTGTACAATTTAGCAACGATTGTTTACCTGGGTAATTTAGCCTCCTCACTGCCACAATTTAAGATGCGAACTGGTACTCTCCCATTGTGTACATCAACCACCCCCCTGGCTGTCAAGAGTGTAAGTCTGTGCTCTGTGTTAACGGGCTCCACTAACACTTGATAGTCCTGCCCTCTCAGACCTATAGCTGATCGACACCATATCATCATCTCACTCATTGGAGGAATCACAATAGGAAACAGGTCTGTCACCTGTGCAGTACCAATTTCGTCACCTGTAATTGTTACCTGTTGATGGTGCAGGATGGCTCTTATCTCGCGTTGAAGGACCTTCCTCTGACCAGGTTTGTAATATAATAGAAGGCGTGCACTCTGAGTTCTCTTGGGTAGGATGAGGTGCTAATTGAGGGGTTTGGTGGACCCACAGTATAGTAAATGTGAAAGAACAATTGCACACTCATATGTTTTCTTCTGCAAAAAAGTGATTTTTATTGGTTTAGTTAGCAACAGGGAACCAACGTTTCGGTCCACTTTGGACCATGATCACGGTAGTTGCTAGAAATCATAAGAAAAGACAAAATCAATATATACAAATGTACAGAGGATAAGGTATGGGGATAAGGGGTATTTACATATATTACAATTCGCATAAATGCAGATCCTACAGATACAGCTGATATCTGTTGGAATGTTTACATCTGAATGCCGGTCATAACTAATAGAGGTGAAAAGCAAGAAGGAAGATATTCAAGAAGGAGATTAGGGCTGTTTCCAATGATCTCAAATAAAACACAGTTTATGTTATCAGAGATAGAGTATTTAACCATTATTATCTATGTGCACCGATATGGTCATTGATCTTAGTGGTGGACTACTAGGGTGTCTTATGTGCAATAATCAGTACCCATTAGGTGTTCTCTAGATATTGATGCTGAATTATTATCTTATTACTCTTTAAACGTTGCCTTCTTTCATTTGTGTGGGTATACATATCCCTTTCACTTTTTCAGTCTTCCTATGGTACATGTAATACATTATTATTAATAGGGTAAAGGTTTTATAGCAAAATGTCAGGTTTGATAAATTCTCATGTTACCATTATGCTATATCCAGGATCCTGGAATCCTGTTTTATGGGTACCTGTAAAGAGGAAATTGCACATTAGGGGGCAAAGATCCACAGATGGTGAGTCAATGCAAAGTTTATCAAATTAATTATTAGAGGTTTTTGCTCATATGCTAGTATAGAGGATTCAGTATCATTGGTGGTTAGTCCACCGCTGGAGCGTGCGTTACCTTATTGCAGTAAATTTTAGTCCCCGGTCCGGGTGGGTGCTTCTGTGTGGAGCCCATGTGTTTTTTGAACTGTGATCTGGGTAGGCTGCGTTTTATGGAGTTAGGGTGACAACTATCAAATCTTAACAAGCCATTACGATCCGTCGGTTTTTTGTATATATCTGTGCCTAATTTTCCGTCTGGTTTTCTGAAAATTCTCACATCGAGAAAATTGATTTCAGTATTGCTATGTTGTACAACATAGCAATACTGAAATCAATTTTCTCGATGTGAGAATGGCTTGTTAAGATTTGATAGTTGCCACCCTAACTCCATAAAACGCAGCCTACCCAGATCACAGTTCAAGAGAGTAGCCAGACTAGTATCAGAGGTGGACTCCAGGAGATGGGTGACAAATTCCGCGAAAGACTATATCCTGAAGACTTAATCCAGTCCGAGACCCAGAGAATCCTGAACCCACCCGAATCACCTCCTCCTGTTGTCCCGTTGGAGAGACTTCCCTTCATACATAACCACCATCCAACCATGCCTAAAGTGTATAACATTATCAAAAAACATTGGCCCTTGATGAGAAAAGCATACCCATCCATCAACATCTTTAGGAACCCTCCACTAATGTGTAAGAGAAGACCTCCCAATCTAAAGGACTCACTAATTAGAGCAGACATTGGTAGCATCCAGAGACTACCACAGACAGACATTCCTAGATACCCAAAGAAAAGGTACCTTTCCGTGCCTGAATTGTGTAGCATGTTCCAACGTTATCAGAGGTGATCATTTTACACACCCAAGGACAGGCAAATCATTCCCCATAAGAGGCTAATACACCTATAACTCGAATTATGTTATATATTTGATCAAATGCCCATGCGGCCTGTTATATATAGGTGAAACAACTCAACATGTTAAAGACATGATAGCCAGTCACAAGTCATCCATAAGATGTGGGAAAAACTGGCTGCCAATCCCATATCATTTTAATCAAGCAAAACACTCGATATCACAACTTCGATACCAAGTTATTGAAGAAGTAACAAGACCCAGGAGGGGTGGCAACCATATACAACTATTAAAAAACAGAGAAAGCTATTGGATATATACCCTACAGACATTACATCCATATGGTTTGAATAGAGAATTCGACTGGGCAATTTGATCTGAGACTAATATTTTCTTTATAACCCTATTATTAGTGATGAGCGAGTACTAAAATGCTCGGGTGCTCGAAGCTCGGGCCGAGCATCCCGAGATACTCGTGTACTCGGCCCGAGTAACGAGCCCAATGTTATCCTATGGGAGACATGAGTATTTTTATGAAATGACTGCCGGCAGCATGGAAAAACGCTAAAAATGTCTCAGAAGAGTGCTGAAATGACATGGCAACACCATGGGGAAGACTCCTGGAAGCATTTCTCACTGAAAAGTCACAGCTGTGAACAATGTTGTCCGAGTTTCATGCCAATTTTACGGAGTCTCCAGAAAACCTTCCAAAATGACACCAAAATGAATATTTAGGGTGGAAATGTTAAGGGCACATACCCAATAGTGAGATAAAGCTGGTGTATGTCACTTTTTCTGATTACATGAAAGATTTTACGTGAAAACATTGTGCGGCACTACGATGACCCTGAGAAGAGACGAACATGAAGCCCTGTCTTGAAATAATGTGCCCATTTTGAGGAACTGGGTGTATTGTAGTATCTTCCTTTGCCAGAGCAGTCCAAAATTGGGAGGTTCACCAATGCCCCTGGATACAGACATGCAGGAGGGCCTGTAACCCTCAAGTGGGTGTATTGTAGTATAGCCCTTTGGTCAGGGCAGCCAAAAATTGGGAGGTTCAACAATGATCCATGCATACAGACATGTAGTAGGGCCTGTAACCCTCAAGTGGGTGTATTGTAGTATAGTCCTTTGGTCAGGGCAGCCAAAAATTGGGAGGTTCAACAATGACCCATGCATACAGACATGTAGTAGGGCCTGTAACCCTCAAGTGGGTGTATTGTAGTATAGGCCTTTGGTCAGGGCAGCCAAAAATTGGGAGGCTCCTCTTTGTCCCTGGATAGAGACGTGCAGGAGGGCCTGTAACCCTCAAGTGGGTGTATTGTAGTATAGCCCTTTGGTCAAGGCAGCCAAAAATTGGGAGGTTCAACAATGAGCCATGCATACAGACATGTAGTAGGGCCTGTAACCCTCAAGTGGGTGTATTGTAGTATAGGCCTTTGGCCAGGGCAGCCAAAAATTGGGAGGTTCAACAATGAGCCATGCATACAGACATGTAGTAGGGCCTGTAACCCTCAAGTGGGTGTATTGTAGTATAGGCCTTTGGCCAGGGCAGCCAAAAATTGGGAGGTTCAACAATGACCCATGCATACAGACATGTAGTAGGGCCTGTAACCCTCAAGTGGGTGTATTTTAGCCTAGGCCTTTGGCCAGGGCAGCCAAAAATTGGGAGGTTCAACAATGACCCATGCATACAGACATGTAGTAGGGCCTGTAACCCTCAAGTGGGTGTATTGTTGTATAGCCCTTTGGTCAGGGCAGCCAAAAATTGGGAGGTTCAACAATGACCCATGCATACAGACATGTAGTAGGGCCTGTAACCTTCAAGTGGGTGTATTGTAGTATAGGCCTTTGGCCAGGGCAGCCAAAAATTGGGAGGCTCCTCATTGTCCCTGGATAGAGATGTGCAGGAGGGCCTCAAAACATTTTTCACATTGAAAAGATGCGGGTATCCTGTCTTTGTAATGCCCATTCAAAAAGAATGGGCGTAAAAATTTATCACTGGTGGTATACCTGAAACAACAGCCAAATTATTGTAACGGTCATCATGGTGGCACATGAGGAGAAGGAAGAGCAGTCCAGCGATTAGTCAAGGAATAGGAAGACGACGTGGTGGATGATCCAGTAGCTGACCCAACCTGGCAGGAGTATATGCAGAGCGAGGACAGCAGTGCACAGGGTGAGGGAGGCGTAGCATCCCAACAGGCAGTACGAAGCAGGGTCGGGTACGCAGGCAGAAGGCAGCCAACCGTTCCCCGGAACAACAACACGACACAAGGTGCCTGTGCAAATGTTATGTCTTCCCGAGTCTGGCAGTATTTTAAGTTGGCTCCAGATGACTCTAAAAAGGCCATTTGCAACACCTGCCATGCCAGCATCAGCAGGGGTACGAAAAGTAGCAGCCTGACCACCACCAGCATGATCAGGCACATGTCAGCCAAGCACCCGACTTTGTGGGAAGTACAACAGAGTCGAGGAGCGGTGCTTGCTGATGTCACTGCTACGTCTTCGCCTGTTGTGCGTGCGAGCCAATCCCCTGTCCATGCTGGCCGCAAAGAAGCCTACGGCCCTGCACCTGAAGTTGCCCACGCACAAATTACACCACCATCAAGCACGTCCTTGTCCCAGCGCAGCGTTCAATTATCCATTCAGCAAACATTTGAACGCAGGCGCAAATACGCTGCCAACGCCCCACATGCCACAGTCCTGAATGATCACATTTCGCGACTCATTGCGCTAGAAATGTTGCCTTTCCGGCTGGTGTAGACGGAAGCATTCCGCGACCTGATGGTGGCTGCTGTCCCACGTTACTCGGTCCACAGCCGCCACTATTTCTCCAGATGTGCCGTCCCCGCATTGCATAACCACGTGTCCAACAGCATCACACGTGCCCTCAACAACGCTTTTTCAGCCAAAGTCCACCTAATAATAATAATAATAATAAAGCTTTATTTATATAGCGCCAACATATTACGCAGCGCTTTACAATGTAGGGTTAGAGTACAGAAAATATAATACAGTAAGTAATTACAGTAGAGAACAAATACAGTACAATAATTGGATACAAAACAATAGGCATAGAATCAATGTAAAAAAGAAAATACAAAAAGTAAAGCAAGAAATGATGGTGACCCTGCTCAAAAGAGCTTACAATCTACAACAAGATAGGGGTTGCACAAGGTACAGGGGCTTATAGCACTGATGGTCCAGGCATCTTGAGGAAATGGGGCATAGAACTAAGCTTACATGGATGGTCATTATACAGTCTGTGTAGACCTTTTTGGTTTGGTGGAGTTTGTAGAAGAGTAATGTCCAGAGGGATAGCCCATTCACTATCTACAGTACAAAGGACTTCTATTAGGGAGTATGATAGGCCGCCTTAAAAAGATGCGTTATTGATTCTTCAGAAAAAAAATTACATGGGCTTCGCCGTATTTCTGGAACCAGTCGGATCCAGCAGGCAGCGACGGGCTGCCCCCAACCCCCAGGTGCCTATTTGTACCTGGCCAGACACAAGATTATAGGGGAGCCCTTTTTTTTATTTCATGAATTTCATGAAATAATTTAAAAAAAATGCGTGGGGCTCCGCGCAATTTCTATGTCTAGCTAGGTACAGCTAAGCAGCTGGGGGCTGGAATCCGCAGCGCAGGGATGCCCAAGCTTTCTGGGCATCCCCCGCTGCAAATTGCAGCCCGCAGCTGCCCCAGAAGATGGCGCGTTCATTGAAGCGCCATCCTCTGGCGCTGAACCCCGCTCTTCCAGCGGCCCTGGTGGCAGTGGCACACTGGGTAATAAAGAGGTTAGGGCCAGTTTTGTATTATCAGCTGGCCCTAAGCCCGAAATTTATGGTGGTCACGCCAATATTAGACATGACCGCCATGAATTTCTATTAAATTGTTTTAAAAAAAACACAACACAGAGAAAAAATTTTATTGGAAATAAAATAAAAAGCCATTAGGGACTCCATCTTTAATTAAAAAAATCCTCTTCCGTCCGACGCAGTCCAAAACGCGATGTCCTCTCTGCTCATCCATGTGCATAGATATAGATGTCTATGCACAGGGAATGAGCAGACTGAGAACAATCTCAGCTCTGCTACATCAGGCAGCAGGCGGGCTCTAGGACCCTGGAGCTGCAGCAGCCAGCACACAGAGCAGACAGGACTCTTATCTGTGCGAGTTTCCCAGCGATTACTTGCAACGTAAACGAGTCCAATGCAAATCAATGGCAAAACTAGGATTGTTTCAGGCCGAAGCTTCCGAGACACATCTGTGATTTGTAAATCGCACACTAATCGCTATTACTCGCTTCCCCATTCATTAACATTAAACTCACTAGACTCGCAACGAGTAGCGAGTCCCGGGCTCGGACTCGCTAGAGTCAAGCGATTCCGAGTAATTTAGGATTCGCCCATCACTACTACTGACAATTGACCAAGTGGAAGACAGGGTGTTTGTGGAGGTGCCAATCAGACTTGAAGCATTATCCGCTATCCAAGTAACAAGCTGTTGACACTGGTGTTGGTTCAAGAGCGGTGTACTGCAGCGGGCACCAACAATTTGGGACAGGACGTGTGAGCGAGTAGATGTGCCACTTTCTTGTTGCGAAATTAGTGCTTGCACACAACCTCGGCCTCTGCCTGCACCACCATCACGTTCACCTCCTTGTTCCTTGCCAACGCCCTTGCGCATTTTGCTTGTATACTGCGACAACAGTCACAGGAGAGGATTTTAGTCCCTAACCTGTATCAAGGTATAACGTACACCAGTCTGGTGACTGTTCAGATCACAAGAGATTAGGATTTTAGTTAGCTAACCTGTATCAAGGTATGACGTACACCAGTCTGGTGACTGTTGAGATCACAAAAGATTAGGATTTTAGTTCCCTAACCTGTATCAAGGTATGACATACACCAGTCTGGTGACTGTAATGGTTTCAGGAGAGGATTTTAGTCCCTAACCTGTATCAAGGTATGACGTACACCAGTCTGGTGACTGTAATGGTTTCAGGAGAGGATTTTAGTCCCTAACCTGTATCAAGGTATGACGTACACCAGTCTGGTGACTGTTCAGATCACAAGAGATTAGGATTTTAGTTCGCTAACCTGTATCAAGGTATGACGTACACCAGTCTGGTGACTGTAATGGTTTCAGGAGAGGATTTTAGTCCCTAACCTGTATCAATGTAGGACGTACACCAGTCTGGTGACTGTAATGGTTTTAGGAGAGGATTTTAGTCCCTAACCTGTATCAAGGTATGACGTACACCAGTCTGGTGACTGTAATGGTTTCAGGAGAGGATTTTAGTCCCTAACCTGTATCAAGGTATGACGTACAACAATCTGGTGACTTGAATGGTTTCAGGAGAGGATTTTAGTCCCTAACCTGTATCAAGGTATGATGTACAACAGTCTGGTGACTGTAATGGTTTCAGGAGAGGATTTTAGTCCCTAACCTGTATCAAGGTATGACGTACACCAGTCTGGTGACTGTAATGGTTTCAGGAGAGGATTTTAGTCCCTAACCTGTATCAAGGTATAACGTACACCAGTCTGGTGACTGTAATGGTTTCAGCAGAGGATTTTAGTCCCTAACCTGTATCAAGGTATGGCGTACAACAGTCTGGTGACTTGAATGGTTTCAGGAGAGGATTTTAGTCCCTAACCTGTATCAAGGTATGACGTACACCAGTCTGGTGACTGTTCAGATCACAAGAGATTAGAATTTTAGTCCCTAACCTGTATCAAGGTATGACGTACAACAGTCTGGTGACTGTAATGGTTTCAGGAGAGGATTTTAGTCCCTAACCTGTATTAAGGTAGCACGTACACCTCTCTGGTGACTGTAATGGTTTAAGGAGAGGATTTTAATCCCTAACCTGTATCAAGGTATGACGTACAACAATCAGGTGACTGTAATGGTTTCAGGAGAGGATTTTAGTCCCTAACCTGTATTAAGGTGGCACGTACACCTCTCTGGTGACTGTAATGGTTTCAGGAGAGGATTTTAGTCCCTAACCTGTATTAAGGTAGTACGTACACCAGTCTGGTGACTGTAATGGTTTCAGGAGAGGATTTTAGTCCCAAACCTGTATTAAGGTAGCACGTACACCTGTCTGGTGACTGTAATGGTTTCAGGAGAGGATTTTAGTCCCTAACCTGTATTAAGGTAGCACGTACACCTCTCTGGTGACTGTAATGGTTTAAGGAGAGGATTTTAATCCCTAACCTGTATCAAGGTATGATGTACAACAATCTGGTGACTGTAATGGTTTCAGGAGAGGATTTTAGTCCCTAACCTGTATCAATGTAGGACGTACACCAGTCTGGTGACTGTAATGGTTTCAGGAGAGGATTTTAGTCCCTAACCTGTATCAAGGTATGACGTACACCAGTCTGGTGACTGTAATGGTTTCAGGAGAGGATTTTAGTCCCTAACCTGTATCAAGGTATGACGTACAACAATCTGGTGACTTGAATGGTTTCAGGAGAGGATTTTAGTCCCTAACCTGTATCAAGGTATGATGTACAACAGTCTGGTGACTGTAATGGTTTCAGGAGAGGATTTTAGTCCCTAACCTGTATCAAGGTATGACGTACACCAGTCTGGTGACTGTAATGGTTTCAGGAGAGGATTTTAGTCCCTAACCTGTATCAAGGTATAACGTACACCAGTCTGGTGACTGTAATGGTTTCAGGAGAGGATTTTAGTCCCTAACCTGTATCAAGGTATGACGTACAACAGTCTGGTGACTTGAATGGTTTCAGGAGAGGATTTTAGTCCCTAACCTGTATCAAGGTATGACGTACACCAGTCTGGTGACTGTTCAGATCACAAGAGATTAGAATTTTAGTCCCTAACCTGTATCAAGGTATGACGTACAACAGTCTCGTGACTGTAATGGTTTCAGGAGAGGATTTTAGTCCCTAACCTGTATTAAGGTAGCACGTACACCTCTCTGGTGACTGTAATGGTTTAAGGAGAGGATTTTAATCCCTAACCTGTATCAAGGTATGACGTACAACAATCTGGTGACTGTAATGGCTTCAGGAGAGGATTTTAGTCCCTAACCTGTATTAAGGTGGCACGTACACCTCTCTGGTGACTGTAATGGTTTCAGGAGAGGATTTTAGTCCCTAACCTGTATTTTTTTTTTTTTTTTTTTTTTTTTTTTTTTTTAAACCATTTCGTTTTTATTGCATATATAAAGGCAATAACAGGGAAACAACATACAACAATGTTAGAAACATAACTCAAACAAAAAAAAAGAGAAATCCACCAATAAAGGTGCCCTCAAATGAGGAGATACAGGTGGAGCAGGGGAGGGGGACGGAAGGGAGGGGGACCGGAAGGTAGGGGGGAGGGTGGGGTAAAAGTAGGAAAAGCAGTATTACCAACAGTAGTATCAGGTTATTGTCGCCATCAAAACAATATTACAAATAGAGCAGAAAACTATACGCCCCTCATAAAAAGGAAAAAAAACAAAACAAAACAGTTAGTTGGGGACGGAAACCTCATTATAAGTAGTAGACATCCATGGGTCCCACCAGTTGAGGACTTTAGTCTTGTGGGGGAGGTCATGTGAAAGGACTAGCTCGTGCATAAAATGTCGGTTTAATCTAGCAGCCACGTCCTTCAGGGTGGGGCAGACGGGAGATTTCCAAAGGGCAGCAATGGATTGACGGGCAGCGATCAAAACGTTTGTAACTATGGGCCTAAGAATGACTGGCAAGGTGTCCAGGTCAATTCCCAGCAGTGCCATAGGAGCCGAAAGAGGGAACGTAAGGCCTGTCAGTTCTCCTATGAGTGTATTTATCCTAGACCAAAAGGCCACCACCTTCGGGCAGGTCCACCAGATGTGTGCCTCCGACCCTATCTGTCCACAGTTACGCCAACAAAGTGACGAGGTAGGATGTCCACGTCCACTAAATCTGGCTATTTTCGTAGGGACCAGGTACCAGCCCAGTAGCAGCTTCTTGGATTGTTCCAAGTGATTGACACACCGGGTATATCTAGCCGCGTGAGATGAGGCGGCATGCCACCTCTCTAGTGGCACAGAAAAAGCTAAGCTGGCCTCCCACCTAGTCATAAAAGGAAGCTTATCTACCGCACGGGCGGCTGTCAAGGCCCTATAAATAATAGACACCCCACACCGGGAGTGCCCGCTTTGCTTAAAGAAAGATTGAAGGCTAAGGTTAATTGAGGAGGGATCCCACCTCGGTAGGGAACAAGAAAGAAGGAAGTGCCGTATTCTCAGGTAGGTAAAAAAGGACGAGGGTGGAAGGGAGAATTTAGCTGTCAGTGTAGAAAAGGAGGCCGGGCGTCCATCACTCAGGAGATCCCATACCAATCGTATACCCGCCTCCCGCCACCTCCCCAGCGAGATATCCACCATGCTGGACTCCAAGACCCCCAGGGAGAGATACCTAGAGAGGAAGGGCAAGTGCATTCTCGCTAGCCTGTGCCACACCGAGAGGACCGCCTGCATGGAGCGCAGGGGAGCTGAGGGGCGAAAGGCCCGCAGGAAGGACTCTTCCAGCAGGATCCTGAGAGAGCCCAGAGGAGAAAAGTGAGCCTCAATTTGAAGCCAGTGTGCGGACGGGGGGGAGATCGCAACCCACCAAGACTTAGCCAGATCCAAGGTAATGGCAGAGTAATAACTCAAAATATCTGGCATACCTAAACCTCCCAAAGAGGAAGGAAGAGTCAGGGTTGAGAGGGCCACTCGGTGGGGCTTACCCCCCCAAACAAACCTCCCCAGAATCGACTGGAGCAAATTTAAGTAACGTCTGGGAAATAAAAGAGGGACGCATCTAAGGACATAAATAATTTTGGGGAGGAGCATCATTTTTACAAGATTAATCCTAGCTACCCAAGAGAGTTGAATCTTTGAGTACTCTACTATCAGGGCTTTCAAGGAGGAGATCAATGATTCACAATTGACCCTAATCATAGAAGGGGTAGGTGTTATCCGGATACCCAAATATACAAACCCCTGCGGGGCGACTAGAAAAGAAAACCGCGTAGCTAAGGAGGATTGGGAGATAGGAGAGAGGTTTACCGGAAAAAGAGAGGATTTAGAGAGGTTGAGCTTGTAGAAGGAAACCGCCGAGAAGTCGGATAGGACAGAGACAACAGCTGGGATGGAAGCATCAGGGTTCGTGCAGGTGAGGAGCACATCATCGGCATATAACGAGATTTTATGTTCAGTTTGACCGACCACCACTCCCGAAATCTCAGGATGCTCACGGACTGAGGCTGCCAGCGGTTCCATGGCAAGGGCAAAGATAAGAGGAGAGAGGGGGCAGCCCTGTCTCGTCCCGTTCGAAATACCAAACGTGGGAGAGGAAAAACCTCCCGCCTTTACGTATGCACAAGGCGAAGAGTAGAGAGCCATGATTCCAGTCTTGATGGTACCCTGGAAGGCAAACTTGTCCAAGACGGCTGCCAAATACCCCCAGTGCACTCGATCAAAGGCTTTTTCCGCGTCAAGGGATAGAAGAGCACTGGGGGTCCCTCTCTGCTCAAGAACCTCTAGGAGGTCCACTACCCTCCGAGTCGCATCTCTCGCCTGCCGGTCGGGAATAAAGCCCACCTGGTCCAAGGCGATCAGGGAAGGGATGACGCCCTTGATCCGGTCCGCCAGCAGCTTTGAGAATAGTTTAACGTCACAATTAATCAGTGCAATAGGGCGGTAATTTCCCACCACCATGGGGGATTTACCCGGCTTAGGAAGGGTGGAGATAGCCGCTGTTAGACCTTCCGGTCTGATGCGACCCTCGCGCTGCCAGAACTGGAAAAGAGAGAGAAGATGGGGGGCAAGGGTGGAAGCAAAGGAAGAGTAGTACGTGTAAGAAAGACCATCTGGGCCCGGAGCTGACCGTTTCTTAGAAGAACGGATTACCCCTAGAATTTCCTCTAGCGAGAAGGGTCTGTTCAAAAACTCCAGCTGAGACTCTGAGAGAGAGGGAAGTTTAAGCTTAGAAAGGAAAGAGGCAATGGCCTCCGGGGTCGGCTGCAGGGTGGAGGGCGAATCACCAAGATTATACAATTCGTGATAGAAATCTCTAAACTGCTCCGCAATCTTAATAGGATTGCGTATGTGTTCCCCAGTGGGAGAGACAAGCAGAGAGATTCTCGACCTCATCTCCCGCCGCCTAACCCGTCGCGCCAGCAGTGCCCCAGCCCTATCCCCCATCCCATAATATGTCGCTCTGACTTTCTTCAGTTGGTGTTCTACTCTAGAAAGGAGAAGAGTTCTGAGATCATTACGTGCAGAATTAAGGGTAGACAAGGTGACAGGATCAGAGGAGGAGAGAAAAGCAGCTTCCAGTGCCTTAATCCTGGACAAAAGGGAGACCAGGCCCTCGTTATACATTCTCTTAGCATGAGCTGCCAGCTTCAGACAATGTCCCCGGATTACCGCCTTATGGGCGAACCAAAGACCCTCCGTGGTTACATCAGGTGTGTCATTCAGGTGGAAGTATTCTTTTAAGTGTGCGGCTAGAGCATCCTGAGTCGTCTGTGAGGTCAGCAGATAGTCATTCAGTTTCCAAGGGGCCCTGGGAAGTCGTGGGGAAGAGTCCGGGACTGGTAAGAGTAATAGGGGCGTGGTCCGACCAGGTGATCGTGCCAATGTCAGCCTGAGGGCAAAGAGGTAAAAGAGAGTCGCTAATCAGGAAGTAGTCTATTCGGCTAAAGGATTTATGTCTAGGGAGAGAAAAATGAGTAATCTCGTTCGTTGGCGTGAAGATAACGCCAAATGTCGTGTAGACCATGAGAATCCACCACCGGGGCGAGGTCTGTTCTGAATGAGGAGGGGGAGGAACAATCAAGGTGTTTGTGCAAGGGGGCGTTGAGGTCGCCCGCCACTAACTTATGGCCTGGCATAGAGGGCACTTGCGCGTCCAGGAGTGACCTGAGAAATTTGCTTTGGCCCATGTTAGGGGAATAAACAGCCAGAAGGGAAAAAAGGATTCCATTTAGTTTCGCTACCACCAGTAGAAATCTACCTTCAGAATCAGCCGTCCTGCTAACCAATTCGAAGTCAATGGAGGACCCAATCAATATAGCCACCCAGCCTTCTTCTCAGTATGATTTGAAAAATACTGGTGTGGGTAGAAAGATGAGGCTAAGCGATGATTATCACCCTCCAGAAGATGCGTCTCCTGTAGGAGAACCACGTCCGCTCGGGACCTCTTAAGGCTGGCACGCAGGAGCGACCGCTTCTGGGGCGAATTCAGCCCATTAACATTGTGTGACTGAACAGTTATAGGCATAAACAGGCAGTAAATACAACTCTGTAGCTAGGCAACAATACATAGATAACGAAGACTGCATCAGGGTGGAGGAAGGGAAGGGAAGATGGTAAGGGCAAGGGACAGAGCATATCAGTCGGTATTCCGAAGCGTCAGTCTGGAACCCAATACGGCCAGTGCTCACCACGGACAGGACCGATACATTCTGGCAGAGGACAAAACAGCAGATATTAACAGGTGCGGCAAGTGCCGAAAAAGAGAAAAAGAACTACAAAAAGAAAAAAACGATCGCGTTAGCGATCTGCACTCCCAGGGCGACACTAGGACAAAGTCCTTCCGTATCAAGGGTGACGGTAACGCTAATCAGAAGGAGAAAAAGCGTCGTCTCTGTGAGAAAAAAGGAGTCCAAATAGCGACGTAAAAGGAAGAGGAGAGAAACAAAAAAAAAAAAAAAAAAAAAACACACCAGAGCGTAAAAATTCGCTCTGCGGGGGTACACTCCCAGGACCACAGTAGCCTGTAATGAAAAATGAGCAGATCAAGGAGAAGAGAGAGAATAAGAGAAAGAGAATGAGGGAGGCTTAGGGAGGGGGAGAGAAGAAGATCAGGGTAGAGATTAGCAAGAAAGAAACAGAAAGGAAAGGGGAAACAGGCAAGTGATCCGGGAGGAGCTGTACGGGGACCAGGAAGGCGGACCCCGGGCAAAAAGGGAAAAAAAAAACCAAGGATATCAATCCAGCAGAAGATCTTCAGACGGTGGACCACTCCGGGTTCAGTCTGCGACGTCGGGTGCGATGTTTCGGCAGGCGATCACTGATATCACGTTGGGCCGATGCGGAAAAGTTCGGTGGTAGGAAGTCCCAGTCCTTCAGAAGCGAGGCCGCTTGCGGCGGGGCAATGCAAACATGGGTGACATCATCCCTCCGAATTATAAGGCGGGTGGGTCGGCCCCAACGATACGGGATCTCTTTCTCCCGAAAAATGGCTGTATAAGGCTTGAAGGCTCGGCGCAATGCCAAGGTCCCAGGGGAGAGATCAGGGAAGACCTCCAAGTTGGCGAAGCGTTCCGTTAGTGTCGGCGAGCTTCTAAGCGCCTTGAGGAAGTCCTCCTTAGTCTCATAGAAATGGATCCTGGCGATCACATCTCGCGGGAGCTCAGGGCGGACCCCTGGTGGCTTAGGAAGCCTGTGGATTCGGTCTATTTTAAGGTCCCTGGGATCCAGGTCAGGAAGAACCTCTCTCAGGAAATCTCGCAGAAGTCCTTTAAGGTCCGGATCACGCACGGATTCCGCGACGTCCCGGAGACGTATGTTGTTCTGCGGTTACGGTCTTCCGCATCAAAACTTTTCGCTTGTACCGTAGACATCGTAGCTTGGAGCTGCTCATGATCGTCCAACAGCTCATTGTGGGACTGCACCAGTTCCGCCATTTTGGACTCGAGGTGATCCGTCCTAGAGCCCAGTGCATTCACCTCCCCCTTCAGATCTGCCATCATCTCCTTGATATCGTCCTGCAACGATGCCCTTAGGCCACATAGGAGGTCTGTCATTAGGTCTTTCATGACTGTATAGGTAACCGGAGAATCAGGGGAGAGCTCCGCTAAACCAGAGCCCAGAGCCTGTTGTTCCCGGCGGGAAGCGCTTGCAGCTCGGGGGGAGGGGGGCGCCATGTTGGAGGAGAGCACTGCGTCTGAGCGGCCCGGCGGGAAATAATCAGAAACCCGCTTTGGAAGGGAAGATTGCGTCGGTTTTACTTTACCCATTCGTGCAGCCCTCGTTCACACGTCTATTGAGTTGGTTCTGAGGGTCCGGAGGAGCAATGGGGCGCTGGAAAGATGCTAAATCAGCCCGGGGTCCGGGAGCTCCTGAGTTATGCAGCCATCTCTATGAGGTGCTAGGCAACACCCTCCATCACGTTCATATTAATATGTCTTTGGGTTGTGCGAAACAATAATAAAGCAAAAGGGGATGTTATAATTCTAACAATCATGCAGATGAAGCTCTCAGAGCACAGTCAGATGTAGTGGTTGTGAAGGACCACCAGGGGTGTACTGATATTGCAGGCTGTATCGCTTTACTCTTGATGGCCACCAGATGGCGTGGTAGAGTTGTAGAAAAGTAAAATTGTGCAATGTCGTTTGGTCGTCACTAGATGGTGTGCTTGATCCACAATAATCTGTTTAAGCAAGTTATGGAGCAGTTACCTCGGCAGTCGTGTTCCAGGGGAGCCGTTTTGTTTGCTGGAGGGGGATGTGTGCTATCAGGCTGAGGATCCAGAAGGAAAGGTATGATGGCGCCCACCCTGTGAGCTATTGCCAAGGGCTGGACTAGTATTCACTCTTCAGGGCTCCAAACTGTCAGCCTCTCTCTAACGGAGCTTCCACTCCTTGCCCTCTCCCTGGAAGTGTCCCGGTGTGTGGGTCCCTTCCAAGCCTCTCTGTGCTCCGTTCTTACTGTTGCGGCCGGTCTCCCGCCACTACCCCGACCCAGTACCTGTGTTTGAGCGCTTCTTCTCCCCTCTTTGGCGGCAGGTGCTTCACCAGTGGGGTAGATTCTGGTCCCTGGTCGGTCGGCAGCGCTGCAGGAGGCCTCCAGGAGACAGGAGCAGGGAAGACCTGGGGCAGACTCCGTAGGGAAAATGGCGTCCTGGATCTTGCTGCGGGCTCCGCTGTCCCAGGGCTTCAGGGGCCTGGTAAGGGGAATCTCCGGGCAATCACCGGGGAAAGTGAAGCCCTGCTACCCCTAAAGAATATAGGGGAGCGAGATCACAGCAGATCTTGCTGGAATAGCAGATTTCCTATGTTTTAATAGCCATAGGCCAGGAGCTGATGTGAAACACGTCTTGCTCCTTAGCTGCCTAGGCCACACCCCCTCTTCTCCCTAACCTGTATTAAGGTAGTACGTACACCAGTCTGGTGACTGTAATGGTTTCAGGAGAGGATTTTAGTCCCAAACCTGTATTAAGGTAGCACGTACACCTGTCTGGTGACTGTAATGGTTTCAGGAGAGGATTTTAGTCCCTAACCTGTATTAAGGTAGCACGTACACCTCTCTGGTGACTGTAATGGTTTCAGGAGAGGATTTTAGTCCCTAACCTGTATTAAGGTAGTACGTACACCAGTCTGGTGACTATAATGGTTTCAGGAGAGGATTTTAGTCCCTAACCTGTATCAAGATATGACGTACACCAGTCTGGTGACTGTTCAGAACACAAGAGATTAGGATTTTAGTTCGCTAACCTGTATCAAGGTATGACATACACCAGTCTGGTGACTGTAATGGTTTCAGGAGAGGATTTTAGTCCCTAACCTGTATTAAGGTAGCACGTACACCTCTCTGGTGACTGTAATTGTTTCAGGAGAGGATTTTAGTCCCTAACCTGTATTAAGGTAGTACGTACACCAGTCTGGTGACTGTAATGCTTTCAGGAGAGGATTTTAGTCCCTAACCTGTATCAAGGTATGACGTACACCAGTCTGGTGACTGTTCAGATCACAAGAGATTAGGATTTTAGTTCGCTAACCTGTATCAAGGTATGACGTACACCAGTCTGGTGACTGTAATGGTTTCAGGAGAGGATTTTAGTCCCTAACCTGTATTAAGGTAGCACGTACACCTCTCTGGTGACTGTAATGGTTTCAGGAGAGGATTTTAGTCCCTAACCTGTATTAAGGTAGTACGTACACCTGTCTGGTGACTGTAATGGTTTCAGGAGAGGATTTTAGTCCCTAACCTGTATTAAGGTAGTACGTACACCTGTCTGGTGACTGTAATGGTTTTAGGAGAGGATTTTAGTAAGTTCAAGAGTGTGGTGACTCTAATGGTCACAGAAAAGCTTGGATTCCGATCTGTATCACCCTGCCTATATACTCCTAGATTAGTCCTGAGAAGGACTGTTCTGGTCACTGGAAAGCTTGGACTCCGATCTGGATCACCCTGCCTATATCCTCCTAGATTAGTCCTGAGAAGGACTGTTGTGGTCAGCAGCAGCAGTTTGCAGCCCTGCTCCGGATCTACCTCTAAGGGACGCAAATCTGTCCCTAAGCAGCAGCAGACACTCTCCCTACACTCACTGTCTGGATGGCTGTGTGCCGAGCACAGCGCGCCGGGAGTTATAAAGGCTCGGTGACGCTGTGCAGGCCAGCCAATCACTGCTATGCCACAACTAACTGGGCTGTGGCATTGCAGTGGTCTGCCAGCCAATCCCTGCACGTGGGCTGGCTCTCAAAAGAGCGCCAACATGCAGAGATGACGGCCACGAGCACAGCACGAGTATCGCGAGATTACTCGGTGCTCGGCGAGTAGCCCGAGTACAGTGATACTCGTGCGAGTACCGAGTAGTGGCGAGCATGCTCGCTCATCACTACCTATTATTCAGATATGCTAAGGAGACAGGATCTCGCCATCACCGTTATTGTTATTGTCTATAGTCGTGCACCTTGGAGGGTAAGAAACCATAGAATGTATCAATGCATCTAAACTGTATAGATTTAGAACCTTTTTAGAAGATAGACTATATAGTATGTTCTAAGTGTATATTCTCGGGTTGGGACCCGCTGTGACTTTTTTCAACAGCATAAAACACTACTCATTGACTCATGGGAGCAAAACTATCCATGAAGGACATATGAACACAATACCATCACCACTCATGTAACAGGGGACCTTATATTTGTCCCCCTCTGAGAAGACTGTAACATGTTGTGATACCTAAGAATATGTTTGTCAGCCAAATTACTTAGTCATATCATCCAAGAAGAATGTCTATATTAATCAAACTGTTCTGCAATATACTGGTGTCTATATGATAACATCTATACATACACTTCCTATACTAAACACCTTCTACTGTACCAAGTAACAATTCCAACCCTAATTATGCCCAGTTACTAATGAATCATACAACTAAGTCCACATAACGCTGAGATTACTAAAATATAGCACAGAGAGGAAGCGTAACTATGAGATCGCATTCTGATCTCCGTGACAACGCGCCTGTAAACAGGTGCGGACACTTCCGGTGACACACTTCCGGTCTTACGGCGCATGCGCCGGCGTCTTAGAGCATTTCCGGCCGGCTCCTATAAAGAGCGGTCGCAACACATGGGCTCCACACAGAAACACCCACCCGGACCGGGGACTAAAATTAACTGCAATAAGGTAACGCACGCTCCAGCGGTGGACTAACCACCAATGATACTGAATCCTCTATACTAGCATATGAGCAAAAACCTCTAATAATTTATTTGATAAACTTTGCATTGACTCACCATCTGTGGATCTTTGCCCCCTAATGTGCAATTTCATCTTTACAGGTACCCATAAAACAGGATCCCAGGATTCCTGGATATAGCATAATGGTAACATGAGAATTGATCAAACCTGACATTTTGCTATAAAACCTTTACCCTATTAATAATAATTAGTGATGAGCGAGCACTAAAATGCTCGGGTGCTCGGTGCTCTGGCCGAGCATCTCAAGATACTCGTGTGATCGGCCAGAGCACCGAGCCCAATGTAAGTCAATGAGTGACAGGCTCCGCCCACAGACTTCCGGGTATAAAGCGAGCATTGCTGGGAAAGGGCGGGAGGGGGGGGCTTTTTTAAATCGCCGCAACATATAACACCTTGCTGTGCCCCCCAGAGGGATCCTAACAATGAATCTGCTCCCTGTGTGGTGCCAGCTCACTGTGTGCACTGAAGGGAGCTGTGTATGTGTTTCAGATTGCTAATTATTAGCGAGCAGTCCGAGCATCTCGGCGGTACTCGGTACTCACCGAGCATCCCGAGTACCGGGATACTCGTGCGAGTAACGAGTAGCGCAGAGCATACTCGCTCATCCCTAATAATAATGTATTACATGTACCATAGGAAGACTGAAAAAGTGAAAGGGATACGTATACCCACAGAAATGAAAGAAGGCAACGTTTAAAGGGTAATAAGATAATAATTCAGCATCAATATCTAGAGAACACCTAATGGGTACTGATTATTGCACATAAGACACCCTAGTAGTCCACCACTAAGATCAATGACCATATCGGTGCACATATATATAAATATAGATAATAATGGTTAAATACTCTATCTCTGATAACATAAACTGTGTTTTATTTGAGATAATTGGAAACAGCCCTAATCTCCTTCTTGAATATCTTCCTTCTTGCTTTTCACCTGTATTAGTTATGACCGGCATTCAGATGTAAACATTCCAACAGATATCAGCTGTATCTGTAGGATCTGCGTTTATGCGAATCTATTATTCTTTATTCTATTATTATTATTATTAGTCCAAGGTGCTTCTCCTGGACTCTGTCCGTGGCCGCGTAGCGGCCACGGCGACTCCCGAAGCAATGCCCGCAAAGCGGGCATTGCGAGTCGTTGCAGCCTCGCGAAGCAATGCCCGCTAAGCGGGCATTGCGAGTCGCTGCCACCTACCACTAACCAAGCCACAGAAGCCCATACTACTGTAGTGTACACCGCTATAGTATACTACAGTCCCATGCCCATAAGCGCCATGGGACTGTAGTATACCATCGCGCTGTACACTACAGCCCCCTGCCGCTCTAAGCCACTACACGCTTTACACTACAGCCCCCTGCCCGCAGCCTCCTAAGCTCCCGCCGCCAAGCCCCCACCCGCCACACCTAAACCCCTACCTCCTAAGTCCCCCGCACCCCTACACCCTAAGCCCCGACCCGCCGCACCTATGCCCCTACCCCGTAAGCCCCGTCGCACCTACCCCTGTGCACCGCTATAGTATACTACAGTCCCATGCCCATAAGCGCCATGGGACTGTAGTATACCATCGCGCTGTACACTACAGCCCCCTGCCGCCCTAACCCCATACGACTGTAGTGTACACCGCTATAGTATACTACAGTCCCATGCCCATAAGCGCCATGGGACTGTAGTATACCATCGCACTGTACACTACAGCCCCCTGCCGCCCTAAGCCACTACGCGCTGTACACTACAGCCCCCTGCCCCCGCACCCCTACACCCTAAGCCCCGACCCACCGCACCTATGACCCTACCCCGTAAGCCCCGCCGCACCTAACCCCCTACCCTCTAAGCCCCGCCGCACCTAAGCCCCTACCCCCTAAGCCCCGCAGCCTCCTAATCTCCCGCCGCCAAGCCCCCACCCGCCGCACCTAAACCCCTACCCCCTAAGTCCGCCAAGCCCCCACCCGCCGCACCTAAACCCCTACCCCCTAAGTCCGCCGCACCCCTACACCCTAAGCCGCCCTAACCCCTAACCCACTACCCCGCCGCCGAAGCCCCTACCCCCTGCCGCCCTAACCCACTACCCCGCCGCAGCCACTACCCTCTGCCGCAAGCCCCTACCCCCTGCCGCCCTAACCCACTACCCCGCCGCACCCACTACACTCTGCCGCACCTAACCCCTAAGCCACTACCCCGCCGCCGAAGCCCCTACCCCCTGCTGCCCTAACCCACTACCCCGCCGCAGCCCCTACCCCCTGCCGCCCTAAACCCTAACCCACTACCCCGCCGCCGAAGCCCCCTGCCGCCCTAACCCACTACCCCGCCGCAGCCCCTACCCCCTGCTGCCCTAACCCCTAACCCACTACCCCGCCGCCGAAGCCCCTACCCCCTGCCGCCCTAACCCACTACCCCGCCGCAGCCCCTACCCCCTGCCGCCCTAACCCCTAACCCACTACCCCGCCGCCGAAGCCCCCTGCCGCCCTAACCCACTACCCCGCCGCAGCCCCTACCCCCTGCCGCCCTAACCCCTAACCCACTACCCCGCCGCCGAAGCCCCTACCCCCTGCCGCCCTAATCCACTACCCTCTGCCGCAAGCCCCTACCCCCTAAGCCGCACCTAACCCCCTACCCCCGATTCCGCACCTAAACCCCTACCCACCCTGCCCCCTGAGCCCCGCCGCTCCTAAGCCCCTATCCTCTAAGCCCCGCCGCCTCCTAAGCTCACACCGCTAACACCTAAAGCCCTACACCCGAAGCCCCCGCCGTCCCCTAACCTAACGTCCCCGTCGATCACTTACATGCCTTCAAGTCATCTGATCGTCCGTCCGGCCAGGCGTCCTCTTCCTCCGGCCCCGGGGGTCTTCTCTCTTCTTTCCGCCATCTCCGCCTCTTCGTCCGGCCCCGGGGATCTTCTGTCTTCTTTTCCCAAACTTCCACCTCCGACGTCCTCTTCCTTCTCATTAAGATAGAATGGACGAAAAATCCCCCATTCTACCTCAATGAGATCTGAGCCCCTCTTCTGATTGGTCGCTGTATACTGCCCTCAGCCAATCAGAAGAGCCCCTCATTTTTTTATTATTTTTAAATTATTTTTTAATTATTTTTTTTATTATTAAATTTATTTATTTTTTTAAGTCAGACTGAGGCTGCGTTCACACATTGCGTATTTTGCCGCGTTTTTTTACGCGCGCTTTTCAAAATACGCAATGTGCTTTTTGTCTGCCTGCAAAGTGAATGGGAAATTCACTTTGTAGTGCAGACATTGCGTAAAAATACGCAGTGCGTTTTCCGGGAGAAAACGCAGCTCCGTAAAGAATTGATATGTCAATTCTTTACGGAGCTACTACTGCGTATTTTCCCAGAGGGGAGGAAGAATCCTGCTTCCTCCTCCCCTCTGTGACAGCTGTGGCCGCCCCATTAGACTTCACAGTGTTAATACACACTGTGAAGTCTAATTAAACTAAAGCAAGTGTCTGAAAAATAAAAAAGAATGAATACATCACCTTCCGACGCCTTTTCCCGGTTTGCAATCCCCGGTTGTAAGTCAGATTTCTTCTGCAAGACCTGTGGTGATGTCAGAGGGGGGCGTTCCTGGGCACTCGCGGTCATGTGACCGCGAGCAGCCAATCAGCGATGGGACCGCCCGGTAACGCCCCCCCTCTGACATCACCACAGGTCTTGCAGAAGAAATCTGACTTACAACCGGGGATTGCAAACCGGGAAAAGGTGTCGGAAGGTGATGTATTCATTGTTTTTTATTTTTCAGACACTTGCTTTAGTTTAATTAGACTTCACAGTGTGTATTAACACAATGTGAAGTCTAATGGGGCGGCCACAGCTGTCACACAGGGGAGGAGGAAGCTGGATTCTTCCTCCCCTCTGTGACATCACTGCACTTTCTGGGGGAAAGAAAGCGCAGTGTGTGAAAGCCCCGGAGTATTTTGCTGCGCTTTTTTACGCGGCCGAAAAACGCGGCAAAAAGCGCGCGTAAAAAAGCGCAGCAAAATACGCAAATGTGTGAACATAGCCTGAGACGCAGTTCTCATTCAGGTCCGCATTTTTTTATTTTTTTATTATTATTTTTATTTAATTATTTATTATTTTTTATTTATTTTTTTATTATTTTTAAATTATTTTTAAATTATTTTTTTTATTATTAAATTTATTTATTTTTTTAAGTGAGAGTGAGACACAGTTCTCATTCAGGTCCGCCTTTTTTTTTCCCCATTGACATACATTACCGGTGTGTCGGCGATTTTATAGCCGCCCACCTGGTTCTATTTGTCGGCCCTACAATCGCGGACACACCGTTAATGCATCTCTATGGGCAGTCAGCCCGATTTCGGATTGGACGCCGACCAATCAGAATTCGAGCTCACTGCCCATAGACATGCATTAGCGGTGTGTCCGCGATTTTAGGGCCGACAAAAAGAACCAGGTCGGCGGCCATAAAATCGCCGACACACCGGTAATGTATGTCAATGGGGAAAAAAAAAGGCGGACCTGAATGAGAACTGCGTCTCAGTCTGACTTAAACAAATAAATAAATTTAATAATAAAAAAAATAATTTAAAAATAATTAAAAAATAATAAAAAAATAAATTAAAAATAATAAATAATTCAATAAAAATAATAATAAAAAAATTCAATATATGCTAATTATATCAGCCCTTTCAGCGGACCTGAAAGAGAACTGGGTCTCAGCCTAAATAATAAATTTAATAATAAAAAAAAATAATTAAAATATAATAAAAAAATAAATACAAAATAATAAATAATTAAATACAAAATAATAATTAAAAAAAAAAATGCTAATAATAATGATATTACTGCTAATAATAATGCTAATAATTATGCTATTAATGCTAATAATAATGTTATTAATGCTATTATTAATGCTAATAATGCTATTATTAATGCTATTAATGCTAATAATAATGCTATTAATGCTATTAATAATGTTATTAATGCTATTATTAATGCTAATAATGCTATTATTAATGCTATTAATGCTAATAATAATGCTATTAATGCTATTAATAATGCTATTAATGCTATTAATTATGCTATTAATGCTATTAATGCTAATATTTATCCTATTCGTGGTATTATTAATGCTATTAATGCTAATAATAATGCTATTAATGCTATTAATGCTATTAATAATGTTATTAATGCTATTATTAATGCTAATAATGCTATTATTAATGCTATTAATGCTAATAATAATGCGATTAATGCTATTAATAATGCTATTAATGCTATTAATTATGCTATTAATGCTATTAATGCTAATATTTATCCTATTAATGCTATTAATGCTAATAATAATGCTATTAATGCTATTAATTATGCTATTAATGCTATTAATGCTAATATTTATCCTATTCATGGTATGATTAATGCTAATAATAATGCTATTAATGCTATTAATAATGTTAATAATGCTATTATTAATGCTAATAATGCTATTATTAATGCTATTAATGCTAATAATAATGCTATTAATGCTATTAATAATGCTATTAATTCTGCTATTAATGCTAATATTTATCCTATTAATGCTATTAATACTATTAATAATGCTATTAATGCTAATATTTATCCTATTAATGCTATTAATGCTATTAATAATGCTATTAATGCTATTAATTATGCTATTATTGCTATTAATGCTAATATTTATCCTATTCATGGTATTATTAATGCTATTAATGCTAATAATAATGCTATTAATGCTATTAATAATGTTATTAATGCTATTATTAATGCTAATAATGCTATTATTAATGCTATTAATGCTAATAATAATGTTATTAATGCTATTAATAATGCTATTAATGCTATTAATTATGCTATTAATGCTAATATTTATCCTATTAATGCTATTAATGCTAATAATAATGCTATTAATGCTATTAATAATGCTATTAATGCTATTAATTATGCTATTAATGCTAATATTTATCCTATTCATGGTATTATTAATGCTATTAATGCTAATAATAATGCTATTAATGCTATTAATGCTAATAATAATGCTATTAATGCTATTAATAATGTTATTAATGCTATTATTAATGCTAATAATGCTATTATTAATGCTATTAATGCTAATAATAATGTGATTAATGCTATTAATAATGCTATTAATGCTATTAATTATGCTATTAATGCTATTAATGCTAATATTTATCCTATTAATGCTAATAATAATGCTATTAATGCTATTAATAATGCTATTAATGCTATTAATTATGCTATTAATGCTATTAATGCTAATATTTATCCTATTAATGGCATTATTAATGCTATTAATGCTAATAATAATGCTATTAATGCTAATAATAATGCTATTAATGCTATTAATAATGTTATTAATGCTATTATTAATGCTAATAATGCTATTATTAATGCTATTAATGCTAATAATAATGCTATTAATGCTATTAATTATGCTATTAATGCTAATATTTATCCTATTAATGCTATTAATACTATTAATAATGCTATTAATGCTAATATTTATCCTATTAATGCTATTAATGCTAATAATAATGCTATTAATGCTATTAATAATGCTATTAATGCTATTAATTATGCTATTAATGCTAATATTTATCCTATTAATGCTATTAATACTATTAATAATGCTATTAATGCTAATATTTATCCTATTAATGCTATTAATGCTATTAATAATGCTATTAATGCTATTAATTATGCTATTATTGCTATTAATGCTAATATTTATCCTATTCATGGTATTATTAATGCTATTAATGCTAATAATAATGCTATTAATGCTATTAATGCTAATAATAATGCTATTAATGCTATTAATAATGTTATGAATGCTATTATTAATGCTAATAATGCTATTATTAATGCTATTAATGCCAATAATAATGTTATTAATGCTATTAATAATTCTATTAATGCTATTAATTATGCTATTAATGCTAATATTTATCCTATTAATGCTATTAATGCTAATAATAATGCTATTAATGCTATTAATAATGTTATTAATGCTATTATTAATGCTAATAATGCCATTATTAATGCTATTAATGCTAATAATAATGCTATTAATGCTATTAATAATGCTATTAATGCTATTAATTATGCTATTAATGCTCATATTTATCCTATTAATGCTATTAATAATGCTATTAATGCTAATAATAATGCTATTAATGCTATTAATAATGTTATTAATGCTATTATTAATGCTAATAATGCTATTATTAATGCTATTAATGCTAATAATAATGCTATTAATGCTATTCATAATGTTATTAATGCTATTATTAATGCTAATAATGCTATTATTAATGCTATTAATGCTAATAATAATGCTATTAATGCTATTAATAATGTTATTAATGCTATTATTAATGCTAATAATGCTATTAATATTGCTATTAATGCTAATAATAATTATATTAATGCTATTAATACTGTTATTAATGCTCATAATACTGCTAATAATGCTATTAATACTGCTATTACTGCTAATAATAATGCTATGGCTTATATTATTGCTATTGATGATGCGATTATTATTTAAAAATCTTTAAAAAAACAATAAACATATTTTAGATACCCGATGCATTTGCATCAGGCTAACAGCTATAACTACTATAATCAAATTAATGCACGTTCTAGAATCCCGATGCATTTGCATCGGGCTCACAGCTAGTTGTAATATATGTAAATACCCCTTTCCCCCATACCTTATCCTCTGTACATTTGTATATATTGATTTTATCTTTTCTTATGATTTCTAGCAACTACCGTGATCAAGGTCCAAAGTGGACCGAAACGTTGGTTCCCTGTTGCTAACTAAACCAATAAAAATCACTTTTTGCAGAAGAAAACATATGAGTGTGCAATTGTTCTTTCACATCTACTCTGACCAGGTTTGGCAGTATCTGCAATCTGTTGAAGCAAAGACAAAACTTCTCCCATGCTAACAACATTTGTACCAAATATTATATATGGGTCATTTGCATTACTTGCTTCTGCTACTACTAGGACCCCTTGGTTTTGCAATTCTACCCTCCCAACCTTTATTGGGACCTCTCTAACCCCCGTCACAGTAATCGGTTCACCATTAGATGCATTGGGGGTGAAGTCTATGGCAGGCTGTTTCAGTTCTGCATCAGCCCAGTACTTTTTATAAAGGATATAGGGGATGGTGGTCACCTGGGACCCGGTGTCCAGTATAGCTGGTGTTGGGATGCCATCTAGTACAATCGACAGGAACGTCCTCTGTCCGATGAAGGTCTTGTACCAGGTGGCTGGGCCCTGCTGAGCTACTCCTGAGGTTTTGCCTTGGCCCCCAGGGTCTGCCCATTTAAAGGACAGCTCCTGGCGATGTGGCCGGTTCGGTTGCAGCGGCCGCAGATGGGCTCCCCAGTGGAGCTGTAGCGGTTGGTGGTTCTCCCTCGGTATGCTGTGGCTTACCTCTCTCTCATCCAGGGTACATTCTCCGGACTGTCGGCAAGTTGAATCAGCGGTTGAGGTCGGGGCTGGGGTCTTGGCGCTGCTTGGGATCCCTGCTGCAGCTGTAGAGCTTCCATCACCTTGGTTAGATTTTTGCTCATTTGGCGCATCTCCGCACACATCTCAGCACGCAAAGAGTCATGCTTGTCAGGCTGAGCAGACTGTACATTATGTGTAGCCGCAGACACGGGTACCGGTTTCGAGGTAACCTGCACCTCACCACTACACCACCATTTGATAGCGGCTTCATGGGTCTCCACTGGTCTCAACCCCTTTATGGCCATATCCTTTAGGGTGTTAAAGTCAGCTTCCGGATTGCTCAGTGACCACCAATGCAGAGTCTTATTGTCCTTGGGGGATAGAAGTCCCCGGGTGAATTGTTCAATCAAGAGCTTGTTTTCATCAGGTACATTCACAGGGCTGACATGATTAAGGGCTCGCAACGCTTCCTCTAGGCGTCAGGCTTAACCTCTGATATCATCTCCCGGCCTCTGGTAGCAGTGATGAAAGCGCATTGTATATCAGCCTCATTACACTCCTCAAAAGTAGCTATCAATTTGTCAGATATAGTGGCCACTGATCTCCGTTCAGCAGCAGACCAGGACTCACTCTCTTTCTCTGCTGCTGACTGGTCATCGCATACATGTCCAGGACACTAGTGATTTTTCTCCTGAAAACATCTAACATATCAGGGCGACCATCATACTGGGGCAACCACTTAGCCCCTGGAATGTATGGGAGTGAGATCGGCATAATCAGGGTGACTGGGCCCGCTGCGCTGATGGCGCTGGTAACACTATTACAGGCAGCCATGGTTGCTTCGGGGTAATTTCTAGGGTCAGCGAACGAAGTGTCGTCATCGCTGGAGGAGGCCGACATGCTGGAGGCCCCCCTAGTGAATTACAGCCAGTGTTCAAGTAGTTAAACAGTTCAGGAATTTCTGGACTAGGCCGCGGTGCTTGGAAATGCTCGGCTGAGCGAGGGGCGGGCTTCAGTTTTGCGCTGTACAGGCCAACACACTCCCTTTCTTCCCGCTCTTCGGCGCAGTAATGGCAGCGTAGTTTTAACAGTCACTCAATACAGTTCAAATCACGGCACACAGTACCCGATAATACCGGGCACGAGATCCTGTTCGAGAGCGCCAGAAAGATATGTCGAGCCCCATACTCGGGTATCAGGCTCATAGGAGTTAACGGGGATGTCACGGGTGGCAGCGCCTGAGCCCGTGGCCTGGGTGACACTTCAATAAAGGGATTATGTACAGGGGATAAAAGTTATTGTCACGTGACGCCACCTGTAGTGTCTGATGATGAGTCACCAGCGCCGCCACAGTCTTCCGGAGGGCAATGGTATTGCGGCAAGTATGACAAAGCTCCCTACACGTGGAGCTGGGCCTCTGGGGCAGCTGGGAGTATGAGGCAGCTTGGAGTGGGACTTGGGACCAGCGTGAGAAGCAGTAGGACAGTCGATATGGAAGCGGTGATGGAGAGGAATAATGCACACACACGGCAGAAAGTCTCTTTTACCTTTTACTGATGGTATTCGCAGGTAAAGATGTCCAGAGCACTGTTTGGTGGTCGGGTGCACAGTGAGTCTCCACAGTAAGGGGATATAAGGTCACCTCTGGTTTCCTGTTGCTTCTGAAGCCCTGTCTGTTTGCAACACTCACTGTCTCTGGTTCTCTCCCTCTCTCTCCTCCTGCGTGGTCCATGGGTTACCCTCTCTGATCACTGCAGTGAATTATTGCACTTCGATGTCTGGCTCCCTCTTTCTGGGTGTGCAGGGGGACCGGGTGACTGAAGTCTCCACGGTGTGTCGGGGTTTTCTGCAGTCCTAGAGTGTTCCTGCAGGTGCGGATCCCCGAAGTCCGGTACGTCTTGGGTAAACTCCACTAGTTTCTCTGCTCCCTCTGGCTAAGCACCGTGCCTTCTGTCCCCACTCTCAGGCTTGGCTCAATGGCAGAAGGGCCACCCTGAGTCACTGGTTCGGGCCTAACTGTGGCACCGATCACCATGACGTCCTCGCAGCTCTCCCAGCGTCCGCACACTCTGATTAACCCCAGCAGCTAGTATTTATAGGGGATCTCACCTAAAGTCAGTGAGTAGAGCTCCCCCTACTGTGTCGGAGTGAAAGGTGTTTCATGTAGTAGGTACCTGCTTTTGAAACCCAGCTGTGCAGTAGGGAAGGCTGTGGCTACCTGCGTGAGCGGGGCGCCACACTGACACCCAGGAGCAGGGTAGAACGTGAAGGACTAGAGTTGCCTGTTATACTGGTACCCCGCAGGAAGAGACAGGGTCGGCAGCCTAGCTTAAGAAACTGCAGGAGCCAAATTACAAGTGCAGCAAGGGAGCCAAACGACCCGGCCGGGTGAGAATAACCCCAAGTTGCTCTCCAGACTCCGTGGATAGCTTTTACAATCTACACTAGTAAAAGGGACTGAGAAAACTACAACAGTGAGTCTGCCTGTTAATTGCGCCTGTTGCAGATACTCCACAGCAGAGATTTCTACCTGCAGAGCCGCCAAGTACCAGGACAACGAGCACTGCTGGAGAAGCTGCAGTGACAAAGTAAGTGAACTGCGTCGAACATAGCCCCTCACCAGGCTCATCCATTATTACAACACCTGCCCTGGGGACCCTCAGCCCTACCCGAGGAGGGCTTACCATCTACGCTGCCCTAAGTCACTGTCCCCACCAGGAATACGGCAGCGGTGGGTCTACTAACCACATACCCCGGGTGGCGTCACAACAAGTCTCACTGTAAATACTCCCTTTACTTGCCGCATCTGGGACAACGGGTCCAGGCCTGGCACCCTGACATTCCCATTGAGACAGTATAGACCCGGTCCCGAGTACCCCAGTCCCTAGTGTGCGACACCTGCCAACAAAGTCTCTGCTCCCAGCTGGATCAGGGTAGTGAGTCATGGAGATCACGCTGTCCACCCGCCCACGGTAATCCCCAGGGGCTTCTGCACAGTATGAGAAGGTTGGAAGGTTTGATTGAGGCTGCAGAGGGGTCCTTCACTGGAGTTAGAGCGCCTGGCCGGATCCCTGGATGCCGCCTGCAGCAGCCTCGTGGGCAGTGGGGGGGAGATTTCACTGCTCATTTCATCCTGTGTCTCCACTGTGAAAACAGATGAGTAGCTGAGGGAGAGCAGGAGCTGATTTGATTAGTCTTGTCTCAGAAGGCTGGCAGGGGTCTCAGATGGTGATGGATGATGAGGAGCCCAATGCAGCACGTCCTCATAGCTCAGCGTCCATCTTGAGAGTCTCAGAGGTTGTCATCTTCCTAACCACACCAGGTACACAAGGTTGGTTCGTAGAACCAGACTCAGAGCGGCTTGTAGAGAGGATTGAGACACATGTCACCTGGAGACCCACTTTGGATCCAATCCTGTTCCCGATGCCTGAGGAGCGAATCAAAGCAGTCAAGAGGTGACACTTTCTCTATGGCATTCGGGATCGGGAGCACCAGATGTCAGATTGCACATCATCTTGCAGCATATCGGGCTTGATTCCACCAGCAGCTGGTGTCACAGCTACTGGATCCCATTCCCCAATACCAGCAGGACCAGAACCATTCTGAAGAGGCTAAGGAGGAGGTAGAGAAGGTAGAGGAGGTGGAAGAACCTGTTTGCCATCTGCGTGGATCACCCTTTCTAGAGACCTTAGACTAGGAAAATGCCATACGGGCACCCCTACAAGCACCTATCCAACAAGAAATTAAGCACCCCACCTTGTATCCTTTTGTTGAGGAGATTCGACTCTCAGATGCTATCACCAGGCACTGGATGCATGGGGCTATGTCTAATGACTTCTTCGACCAATGTATCCAAGTCATGGTAATAGCATTCACTCTCATGAAGGTATGAGGCAGCAAGGGGTGGTTTGCAGTTGGCATATGTTTGGTTTCCACTGCTAACCAATTTGAGAAATGGCAGGAGGAGGCCGGCCTGGAGAGAAGTTGGTGTCGGGTTCAGCCCAGCAGTCTTTTATTTGGCCAACCAGATGCACCCAAACGCAGAGGACCTTTCAGTGTTCCCACAGCTGCTGTCTGTCCTACAGGGTGTGGCCATCCTCTAGTATCATCCTTTATCTTCTTCAATGGTGGTCATGATGGAGTGTGCTGGGTGCACAGGAGGTGGCAAAGAATGCCCCTACAGGGGTATCCCCTGAGACTCTCCAGGACGATTTGGCACACAGTACCAAGAAACCTGATGTCAACCATCCAGAGCATGGCTGAAAATGTTGGGAGCCAAGTCCAGTGATCCTTCCTAAAGGCATGTTGGTGGGTTGGTGAGACAGTGACCCATCCATCAGTTGGCATTTTGGGTAGAGAAGGTCTTGTAGAAGTTGTTTTTTTCCAGCTCTTCCTTGACAAATGCCTGTGTTTTTATTAAAGTTATATTTCACCTTCCGAAATGTTTGCGCTTCCCACTATCAGACATGTATACAGCCTTTGGGGTTCAACTGAATAACCTTAACGGACTCGGCACTTCATCACCTTTCCACCACTTTAACAGTATGCGAGCTGCTTCTGATTCCTGTGGTACTTTCATTATATTTATATACTATGTATAGTGTTATGTTTGTGTTTCAGACTTATAGTCTGTGTTATAGTAAAGTTTTTTGAGTTCACTCCTTGTGTGCTGGATTGTTTCTGCAAACAGGTGTTTTGATACTTTGGTGAACAAGCCTCTTGCCTCTGGCCAGAAGGTGTGAGGTATGGAACTGCAAGACACTACACCCACTCCAGCAGAACAGGGCTGGCCAAGTGCAGTTCTCAAGGGCCACCAACAGTGAATGATTTAAGGCTGTCACTAGCATTGCACAAGGTGCTGGAATCATCCATCAACTTTGCAGGTGATGAAATTAGCTGATATGCAATGCTAAGGAAATCCTTAAAACATGCACTGTTTTCATTACTTGAGGACTGTAGTTGGCCACTCCTGCCCTAGAAGTCTCCGAGGAAGTAGCCAGAGGGCAAGAGGAATCCTCGAGCCCTTTTACCAAAACGGCAGCTTTCTTTGGGCCCTCTTAGGCCATGTGCCCATGGTGCATTGCTTGATGCTTTTTCTTATGCAGATTTTGAGAATATGCATTAAAATCTGTCTCTCTATCTTGATTTCTGAGGCCAGTGTAGTGTTGTAGTGCAGATGACGATGAATCCAGAAGCACACACTGATACGCTGAACTGCTCAGTCGAGCAGCCATACTTTAATGACCCCACTTCACTTTTCCAGCTCCCCCTTTTCCTGCCACAGCTCCTCCTCTATCTTACATCACAGTTACTAGGCAGAAAATGCAAACAGGGAAGACAACAAGCAAATTACAGAAGATATAACAACATTACATCTCTTATCATCTTACAAAAAAAACAAAGTAAATAGTTAATCGTTCAAAAGTTCGCGTTGTAGAAAAGTTTTTTTTTTCTCTACTGCAGAACATAGTCCGCAAGGTGGACTGGTGGCCCTCGATTTGTTCTCCCAGGATAACGTCGAGACATCTCATTTCCAGATAAACTCAGGGGGTCTTCTGAGGTATCTCTTATGGGAACAGCAGAGTTCATTGTTTCTGGCAGTACGTCGTCGCTATCTACTTCCTCTGTGTGCGTCGTCTCTGGGACGTAGCCACAAAGTTTTTTAAAATGGGACACATTTCTAGTGACCTGATGATTTTGGTTTTTAGCAGTAATCATGGTGCCTCTGATTTGTGTGGCCTGAAAGGGCTCGGATACTATGGCGATGCAAACTTGTCGCTAGGTCTCAGTCTCTTTACAAGAACCCAATCACTCACCTTTATTTCTGGATGCTTGTAACGGACGCTACTTTTTTCTGCATACTGCTTCATTGTATCCTTAGAGACGGAATCATTAGTAGCAATTGGGGTTTGGACAGGAACTGACGGAATGCATGGGATTTTGACGCGCAAGGGCCTGCTGAACAATGCCGTTGCTGGTGGTATCCCAGTAGTGGAGTGTGGTGTGGCTCTGTACTGTCTAAGGAATCTATGTAATTCTTGTTGCGAGTCCTTGTGCTCCATGGTAGCAATCCTCAGGGTCTTGTTGATTGATTGCATGAATCGTTCCACTTCTCCATTGGCTTGAGGCCAATACGGAGTTATTTTCCTGTGGGAGAAACCAAGATAAGTTGCCAATGACTGAAAGTCTGTGCTATTGAATGGAGGTCCATTGTCCGTCTTCACTGTCTCGGGTATGCCATAAGCCGAGAAAATCTTGTCTAATTTTGGTATAACAGCCCTGGCCGAGGTTGTCGAAACATGTTCAATGACTGGAAACCGAGAATAGTCATCCATGACCACCAACAGGTAGGAGCGGACCGGTAAAACACAAAAATCAACACTGACAGCAGTCCATGGGCTCTTTGGCAGGGGTGTCATTTGTAAAGGCGCACGCCTATGATCAACTATAGTCACTTGACAAGGAATGCATGTTTGAATCAATGCCTCTACTCTTTTGTCCAGTCCTGGAAACCATACTTTTTCTTGAAGTAATTGCTTTGTTTTTACCACCCCTTGATGAGCTTCGTGGGCCAGATCAAGTACACGGTCCTCCAGTTTCTGAGGTATCACCAGGCGATTGTCACGCAACAGCAGATTTCAGTCCGACACTGAGAGTGAATGTCGTGCATTAAAGAAAGCCTCCAAGTAACATACTCGATCGGGTGGTTGAAGGCGAGCCTCAGCAAGAAAACAGCTCCATTTCTTAGACCGAACAGATTCTATCACCAACTGAAGTTGGGGATCAGAGTCCACCGCCTGTTGTATTTCCTCCATAGTCATAGCTCTTGGCAATGAATGTGCAACAACGAAATTTACATGTTCCTCCGCTAGAATAGTTGCTGGAATGTTGTCCTTAGTAGGTTGTGGTATTGGGTGTCTTGAGAAATAGTCCGCCGGGTTTCCAACTCCTGCCTCATATCTCAGTTGAAGATGATAGTTCTGTAAGCGGAGCAACCAGCGTTCAATTCGTGGCGGGGGTTTGGAAGAGTGTTTGTTGAAAATTGGAACAAGCGGTTTGTGGTCACTTATGACTGTGAACTTGTGTCTGAAGAGGTACAGATGAAAGTGAAGGCATCCCCACACAACTGCAAGAGCTTCCCTTTCAGTTTGTGAGTAGCGCTGTTCTGTATCTGTTAATGTCTTGCTTGCGTAGGAAATTGTAGAAATGTTTCCATTGTTGGACACTTGTGTGAGAATTGCACCCAGGCCTACCGGGCTAGCGTCTACAATCAGTACTGTGGACTTTAATGGGTCAAAGTAAGCCATGACAGTGTCACCAGTTAGGCAGTACTTCAACGCGTCAAACGATGCTTGATGCTCAGTACCCCATGACCAAGGAATATCTTTCTTTGTGAGTTGTCTCAGGGGTTCAGAAATAGTGTTCTTCTTGGGTTGTTCCGTATATGAGAATGTCATCACTGGCGTTGAGGACTCCCGCTATTCCAGACAGAACCTGACTGATAATATTTTGAAAAATTTCTGCAGCTGATGAGATACCAAAGTTCAACCTCTTGAACCTACGCAGGCCCATATGAGTACTAAAAGTTGTGATGTACCTGGAGTCTGGATGCAACTCAAGTTGATGATAGCCGGATTTTAGATCAATTTTTGAAAACACCTTTGCACCATTCAGATCTGTGAGAATGTCATCAATAGTAGGCGTGATGTGCCTTTCTCTTTGAATAGCTAGATTGGCATGCCGCATATCCACACAAAGCCGTATTTTACCAGGCTGTTTTGGTTTAGGCGCAACAACGATTGGCGAGACCCAGGGAGTTGGGCCTTCAACTCGTTCAATAACATCAGATGCCTCCAGGTCTTGCAATTCTTGCTCCACAAGTTTGTGGACATGAAAGGGAATGCGCATGTGAGGTTGGATGGAGGGCTGTATCGACTGATCAATATGTAACTTTATCTGAACGTCTTTTAGCTTACCAAGGCCTTTAAAAAGACTGGGGTACCTCTGCATAATATGTGGGACTGAAGAACCTGTAACGCTGTTGACCAGGTTCACCAGGCCTAGAGACACTGTGCTGCTGCAGCTGAGAAGCGTATCTGCAGAGCACTCCACTACGTAAAAAGTGTCAGTGATGGATTTCCCTTCAGCTGTTAGTTCTGACTGAAATTTGCCACACAGGGGCAACGCAGCTGTGGAACCATAAGGGAAAATCTGTAGGCTGGTATTTTGCAGAGCAGGTCTATTCAGGAGTTGATTATAGATTGTATGACTGATGACGTTGACTGACGCCCCTGTGTCCACCAGGGCTTCCACTGGATTGCCATTTATGAGGATGACTCGTTTTGGATTGTTAATCATGTGCACAGCCCGAGATCCTTCCTCAGTCACTGAGAAAAAGTAAGTGCTTTGAGCCTCGTCATTAAGCTGCAGTGCTTGGACCTTCTGTGACCTGGGCTGTACTGTGGGACGAGCAGATTGCTGCTGTGTAGATCTGCACACTTTTGCAAAATGGTTTCGTTTTCCACAATTATGGCAGGTTGTACCCTTTGCTGGACAAACGTTCTGGTGAGGATACGACCCACCGCAGTTGTAACAAGTTGCCGCCTGTACTTGTGGTTTCTGTGTAAGCTTTGCTATAGAAGATGGTGCTTCTGGCTCACTACTCTCTATGAGTTTTGCCTGTTTCTCTGCAGTATCATTTATACGTGCTGTGTCTAATAGTTTTGCTAGGGTCATGGTAGGGTCTCTGAGTGCTTGTCTCCTTAAAGGGAACCAACCACCCCAAATGACCCCCCCGGACTGTTAATATGTGCCCCTACACCCAGCCGTCGCGATTGATTACACTTTATAAACATATATCTTAGCTTCTACTAAACAGTTTTTTTAGCAAAAACGATTGCCCCAAATGTGTGTGCTGGGTGTAGGGCACATATTAACAGTCCGGGGGGGTCATTTGGGGTGGTTGGTTCCCTTTAACTTTGAAGAGACACATCCTTGTAATATCTCCGTTTGGATTTCTTTGTCTACATCTGTAAACTCACAGTAAGCTGCAAGGTGCCGTAGCCGGACATGATATTCATCAATGCTTTCTGTGGCTGATTGCTTTGATTGTCTAAATTTGAAGATTTCAAATGCTGCATTTCTGTGCGGGGAGAAGTGCTTGCTCAATGCTGCTTTGCAGAGCTCATAGTCCTTGTCCTCCCCTGTGTTAGGCAGAGTAGTGAAGATATCATAGACTTGCTCCCCTGTGTAGTGTAATAACATGGCTTTCTTTCTTGTATCATCAGCTATGTTCATGGCTTGCAGAAATATCTCAAAGCGCTTCAGACATTTATCCCAACATGCTGCTAGGTTTGCTTGGACTGATGCACATCAAAAGCTGGGAATGCAGGTAGACAGGCCATGGTGAGCACTGATGGTCTTGTGGCACTGAAATACCTTTAGCTGATGAATGAACGCTTCCTCGTCGCCAATTGTAGTGTTGTAGTGCAGATGACGATGAATCCAGAAGCACACACTGATATGCTGAACTGCTCAGTCGAGCAGCCATACTTTAATGACCCCACTTCCCTTTTCCAGCTCCCCCTTTTCCTGCCACAGCTCCTCCTCTATCTTACAAAACGGTTACTAGGCAGAAAATGCAAACAGGGAAGACAACAAGCAAATTACAGAAGATATAACAACATTACAGCCAGTAATGTCTATAACAGGTCAGAAGTGCTTATTTTTCCCTTGCACATGTGATTAAGATTTAATTTCTTTGCCCAAAGGTCTGCACCCAATCTGCAAGGAAAAAAAACACAAAGGCACAGCACTTCAGAACTCTTATAGGGCCTTTTCACATCTGTATTTGTGCTGCGTTAACTTCCAACAGCCAATTACAGTAATTGTGCCTGCGTGGCGCCCCGCAACGAGTGCGTCACAGGAGGGTACTGCACCTCTGAAGGTGCAGTATTTTCCGTCTCAGTGGTGAACAGGTTAATCCCAAGGCTCCATGTACCACATGCAACATCTAGAGGCAGAGGACCAATCAGATACCAGTTTACCAGGCAACCGATCCTGGTGGGAGGAGTGTGAGATGTATAGCAGTGGGAAAGAGCAGAATGAGTAAGAAAGTGTGAGAGACAAGTACAAGAACGAAGTCATGACAGAACAGCTAACAGAGAGGGCACCAGGAGCTGGTGACCCAGAAGTGAAGGGGGCCAAGAGAACCAGTAACGGGCTAAAAGACGGCCCGAGCCCAGTCCAACCCAGAGTACCGGCTCCGAGGTAGTGCAGATGAGTGCAGATGATCTACCGCTGTGCTACAGAACCGGAGTGGTTGCAGGCTTCATAGGAGCACAACACACAAACTTCCATCACCGCAGCTGTACCGGGAGGGGTACCCGCCATTGAGGTCCAGGGACCCATCGGGAGTCGCCAGGCCAACGACTCGGGTTGCCCAATAGAAGTTCCTCTGTATCCCGACCTCGTACGTGAAAGGCAGCGAAGAGTAACAGAGACAGTCAGATTAAGAGAGACACTGTGGAGCCTTGGAAGGACACTGTTTATCACAGGGACCACCCGGTCTGTTACTTGAGAGTCTAGAAACCGTTATACCTGCGTACTGAATAAGAGCTAAGTAAAGACCCATGTAGAGGAGCATCGTGTCCGAGCATTCTTTCCGAACTGTTATTAACTCGTTTACCTACAGAATCAACTGAGCAGCCGTATTCCATCATCGCGGCTCCTGACCCCGGGGACTCCCGCTCATCCTGTGGGGAGCGGATCCATCTTGCTGCAGACCATCCCCCAGGGGTCCAAAGAAGCGCCGGTGTCATCACCGGACCCCTACAGGTGGCGTCACGAGACAGTAACTGTATTCTTATATAACCCGTTTCACCCTTCCTTGACCACCGGGCCTCTACAGCCTCAGGCACAGAACCGTGACCACAGCCCAGCGCCTGAGACCTGAGAACCCAGCTTACAGTGAGACACCTGTCAGTTATGGAAGAGGCTGGCACAGCCCCTTGCACAGCTTGGAGTGCTGGAGGGGACAGATATCGTCCCCTCCATTGATACTGGGAGTGATCTAAGAGTGATCAGCTGGGATTGATCACTCCCATATCACTCCCATTTTTGCTGCTGCGCTCGCTCTCCCTGGTCCTCTGCACCTTGCCTGCTCTCCTGGTCCTTCGCTCCTGTGGCCGCTCTCCTCCGGTCTTCCTCTCTGTGCCCCCTCTCTTCGGTCCTCCCGATCCTCTACTCTGCTGTGCCCGCTCTCCTCCGGGAGTAAGAGGACCGGAGATGACAGCATAACGGTCGCAGCGTGGAGTGGCGATGATGGGAGGGATATGGGAGTGATCAATTCCATCAGATCACTCTCAGATCACTCCCATCATCACTGGAGGGGACTATACCTGCCCCCTCCAGTGATGATGGGAGTGGTCTGGGAGTGATATGATGTTCACAGAGAGATAGATATAGTATCAGCGCTCGGATAACAACCAGGACACCGCTCAGTAGAAATTTACCTCTTAGTTTTATTAGTTCAGTGTAGGATTCCAGATCTCTCTCTGTGAACGACCTGCACCTTCCCTCCGGGAAGCGCGATATTGAGCAGCTCGGCTCCAGGACCTCGCTCGCATTAATCCACCACTCCCCTACCTGTGGCTCGTCAGTCATCGGCTCGCACGATCGGGGATCGCAGCACAGCCTCCACTTATCGGGGCCCTCCGGCCTGGAGGCCGCGCCGGCTTGTTCCTCGCTCGTCAGCTAGTTGTGCGGCCCGGCACAACCGAACCAGGTGAGCACCGGGTGATTCTAATCGTCCTCACCTTACAGCATTAAGCAGTGTGGCGCAACTTGTTTTCTTTTATTATGGGAGTGATATGATGGGATTGATCATTCCAATCATTGCTGCTCCACACTGCCTCTGGTCTCCTCCGGGTCTTCACCCCTACAGTCCTGCATTCCCTGCACCTCTGTGCCCTGCAGCCTGCACGCCTGTACCCTGTAGCCCAGCACCACTGAGCCCCGCACCCCACACCCCTGCACCCGTGCGTGCACCCCTGTGCCCTATGCCCCGCAGCCCTGTGCACTGCAGCCTGCACCCGTGCTTCGCATCCCGCACCCCTGTTCCCCGCATCCCTGTGCCACGCAGCCTGCACCCCTGTGTCCCCAAGCCCACACCCCTGTGCCCTGAAGTCTGCACTTCTGCATCTCTACACCCCTGTGCCCCTGCAGCCTGCACCCCTGCAGCCCGCACCCTTGTGCCCTGCAACCCTGTGCCCGGCAGCCGGCAGTCCTGTGCCCTGCAGCCCTGTACCCTGCAGCCCTGTGCCCTGCAGCCCACACCCTTTCAGCCCTGCGTCCCTGCAGCCCACACCTCTGTTCCACACACCCCTGTGCCCTGCAGCCCGCACCCCTGCATCCCTGTGCCCCTGCACCCCTGCATCCCTGCAGCCCTGCACTCTTGTGCCCTGCACCCTTCACTTATGTGCTCTGCAGCCCTGCATCCCTACACCCCTGTGCCCTGCAACCCTCAGCCCTGTATCCCTGCACCCCTGCGCCTTTTGCTCCTGTGTTCCTGTGCTCCATATCCCCTGCACTCCTGTGCCATACTCCCTACACTTCTGTGTCGCTGTGCTCTGCACTCCTGTGTTCCCGTCTCTCCTGTGCCCTTCGTCCTGCACCTCTGCGCTCCTGCTCCCCTGTGCCTTGCACGCCTGTGGCCCTACACCATTGTGCCCTGCAGCCTATACCCATATGTCCCTGCACGCCTGTGCCCTTGCAGCTCATGCACCCCTGCACCCCTGCACCCTTGTGCCCTGCACCCCGCACCTATGTGCTCTGCAGCACGCAGCCCTGCATCCCTACGCGCCTGTGCCCTGAAACCCTCAGCCCTGCATCCCTGTGCCTTTTGCTCCTGTGTTCCTGTGCTCCTTAAAGGGATCCTGTCACCCCCAAAACACCTCTAAACCTTTTAAAAGCTGTCCCTAGGGCATACTAACACTTTCCCTACACTCCTTTTACCTCCTAAATGCAGCAAGTGACATTGAAGAAAAACGTTTTTATAGTACCTCATTATTGATGATAATGAGTGACTATGCTATTCATAGTCACTCATCCAGACTTCCCCTCTTCTTCATATCACGCCTGAATAGGCTTGATCTACATGCCAGATTCAAATTGCAGCCTCTCTGCGCGCCTCCCCTCTCTCCCATAGCGTCCGAGGCTGCAGTGTGGCTGGGTGACGCGATCCGCGTCATTCCCGGCGCCGGGTGACGTATTTACACCGGCGCCGCGCTGTCAGCTTCAAAATGCGCACTACGCATGCGCATGCGCATGGGCATGCGCAGTGCGCATTTTGAAGCTGACAGCGCGGCGCCAGTGTAAATACGTCACCCGGCGCCGGGAATGACGCGGATCGCGTCACCCAGCCACACTGCAGCCTCGGACGCTATGGGAGAGAGGGGAGGCGCGCAGAGAGGCTGCAATTTGAATCTGGCATGTAGATCACGCCTATTCAGGCGTGATATGAAGAAGAGGGGAAGTCTGGATGAGTGACTATGAATAGCATAGTCACTCATTATCATCAATAATGAGGTACTATAAAAACGTTTTTCTTCAATGTCACTTGCTGCATTTAGGAGGTAAAAGGAGTGTAGGGAAAGTGTTAATATGCTCTAGGGACAGCTTTTAATAGGTTTAGAGGTGTTTTGGGGGTGACAGGATCCCTTTAAGCCCTGCACTCCTGTGCCATTCTCCCTACACTCCTGTGTCCCTGAGCCCTGCTTTGCTGTGCCTTGCACTCCTGTGTCCGTGCGCTCCTATGCCCTTCTCCCTGCACCCCTGTGCCCTGCATCCTTGTGTCCCTGTGTCCGTTGCCCTGCGCTCCTACACCCTTGTGTCCTATGCCCTGTGTCCTTGTGTCCCTGTGCCCTGAACCCTGCACTCCTGCACCCTTGTGTCCCTGTGCTCCTGCACCCCTGTGTCCCTGCACTCCTGTGCCCTCTTCCTCCTCCGGTCACCCCCTCCCCTCCTGTGCCCTCCTGCCGCCTGTGCCAGCATTCTCTGCAGCATCATCTCCCTGCATGGAAATGAAGCTGAAAGGAATGATGTGACAGCCAGAAACAGCAATATATGTTATCGCTGCACCGTGGCTATGTGTCACCCCCTAAGTGCTGTGATCTTACCGGTCACAGCACTTAAGGTCCGGGGAGAGGAAGCACAGTCTCGTACCTCTCCCCATGGTAATCAGTTTAGAGTAATGAGCTGATTACCATAGTAACCCAATGTTGCCATGGCAACCCGACGTTGCATGACAACATCTGGTCACCTGATCCAAGCCACAGAGATCATGTGATTTTTGAGACTTGGGTTTGCCACAGTGATGGTGCACTGTATAGCAATGATCTGCAATACAGTTCACCATGACTGTGACCCCAGAGACTACATCAAGGGATCAAGTGTCTCTTGTTGTAGTCTCTGGGGTCACAGGCATGGTGTGCTGTATGGCAGATCTTTGCTAAACAGTGCACCATTAGTGTAACCCTAGAGACTGCAGGAAGAGAACACTTGATCCCTTGCTGCAGTCTCTGGATGTAGTAGAAGTCATCGAGGGTCGTGGTACCATCTTTGTGGACTACGTCGGAGGGTATGGAGTAATAAAGATGGAGTCGCAATTTGTGTTTGTTTATTTTTCTAATAAAAATATTTGCCCTGTTATGCGCCCAAACAGTGGTTTATGACCACATATGAGTTGTCAGCAGTGTACTCAAGAGAAATTGCCCCAAAAAAATTTTAGGATCTCGTTTATCCTGTTGCTCATGTGAAAAATAAAAAATTGAGGCTAAAAGAAAATGTCTGTGAAAAAAAAAGTACTTTTTCATTTTTACGGATCATTTTGTAAAGCCCCTGGGGTTCAACTTTCGCACAATGCATCTATTTAAATTCCTTGGAGGGTCTAGTGAAAATGGGGTCACTTGTGGGGGAGCTCCACATGGGGGCTCTCCATACACGACATGGTGTCCGCTAACAACTGGAGCTAATTTTCCATTCAAAAAGTCAAATGTCGCTCCTTACCTTCCGAGCCCTACCGTGCGCCCAAACAGTGGTTTATGACCACATATGAGGTATCGGTGTACTCAAGAGAAATTGCCCAACAAATGTTAGGATCCATTTCATCCTGCTGACCATGTGAAAATGAAAAAATTGAGGCTAAAAGAACATTTTTGTTGTAAAAATTAAAATGTCCATTTTTTCCTTCCACATTGCTTTAGTTCCTGTGAAGCACCTGAAGGGTTAATAATCTTCTTGAATGTAGTCTTGAGTAGATTGAGGGGTGCAGTTTTTGGAATGGTGTCACGTTTTGGTGTTTTCTGTCATGTACACCTCTCAAAGGGACTTCCAATGTGATGTGCACCCTCAAAAAATATTTTTGTAAAGTTTGCAGGAAAAATGAGAAATTGCTGATGAACTTTGAACCCTTATAATTTTCTAACAAAATTGTGCTGATGTAAAGTGACATGTGGGAAATGTGATTTATTAAGTATTTTGTGTCACATAACTTTCTGGTTTAGCAGAATAAAAATTCAAAATTTGAAAATTGCGAACTTTTCAAAATTTTAACCGAATTTTCGATTTTTTCACAAATAAACGCAAAAATCATCGACCTAAATTTCTTGTTGAACTGTCCCTCATGTAATGTGTGTTACATGAGAATTTTTTTTTCTTACGGGATACTTACGATTTACAAAAACAGGGGATTGCGATGGGGTCTAGTGTAGCCCCACATATGCAAATTGTTATATGTCATCTTTTGAATCTCAGTTTGTATATATCCATCCGTTCTTTAATCAGTACGTTCGATAATGGGGACGTTATATTGATGATATTTTTTGCATATGGGGGGCTCTCTCTGAGATCTCTTGGTTTTTCATGAGTACCTGAATCAAATATGGTCTGAGCTGCAGTTTTCCATACATTATAGCTCTGACCGTGTCAGTTTCCTGGATACACTTTTTTTATAAAGAGGGCGATAAATTAATGTTTGATATCTATAGAAAAGAAACTGATCGCAATGGCCTGTTACATTCTACCAGTCGTCATCCGGGATTTGTCCAAAAGTCGATCCTGTGATCACAGATAGGCAGGGTACATAAGATTGTCTCTGATCCCTCCCTATACAAATTGTGTGAATCCGAGATGTGTGAGAGATTCTCTGAGAGGGGGTACCCTACACGTGTACTACAACCCCAAAGGTCTAGTTTGGTCAGGAGCAGAGGGGCTAGTGACAGGATGCCATTGGTGCATACATTTCATCTGTTTGTTTATAAATTACATGCTTCTATTCATAGGTTTTGGGGTATTTTACGGACGGGCTATCCTTCAATACCGGAATTTCAGTATAATTTCCTTCCTTGTTTTAGGAGGGCTAGGAATTTGAAAGACCTTTTGATTAGGGCTGATAACGGTTCAGCCCTAAAGGTACCACGACAGACCTTTTTATCCAGTAAAAACAGGGGACTTATCCTTATTTAAATTGCTTACAATGCAACAATGTGCAGAAGGGGGATAAAATTTATCACCCCCATACGGGTAAAGGCATCCCAATAAGGGGCTTTTTCACATGCAACTCGGCTAATGTGGTATATGCAATTAAATGTCCTTGTGGACTTGTTTATGTGGGCAAAACAACCCAACACATACAGGATAGAATATCCCAACACAAATCAAATATTAGATGTGAAAAAAAGACATTACCGTATAATTTTATAACAGCTGGGCATAGAGTCTCGCAACTTAAATATCAGGTATTAGAGGGAGTAGCTATACCACATAGGAGGGGGTAATCTCCATAAATTGCTACGTTTATGAGAGGTGTTTTGGATTTATAGGTTACAAACCCTGACTCCTAACTGTGACTATAACACTAGTAGTTTCCTTTAATATGGTCATTATGTGACACCCCAGGGGTTAATGTGCCACAGTAACATCACACAGGTTCCCTCCCCATAACACACTGACTTACACTAGCACCTCTGGGCCAGGAGGGGGAGCACAACCAGCTCCCTTAAATACTCCAGGTCCACAGGAAGTAATTAGTTAGTCTCGAGGAGAGCTCTAGAGGAGTTCAGTACGAGGCAGTACTGTGAAGAGAGTCTGCAGTGTAAAAGAGCTACCTGAGGCTTCTCTGCAGCCTGCTCATCGATTCCAGGCCTAGCTAGGGTCTGAGGAGAGGAGAACTACAGACAGAGAAACACATCTGGGCACTTGAGTGCCATCACCACTCGCCCCAGAGAAGCGCACAGAACGGACACCGGATCCGACACTGTGACTGCACACACAGCACAGTGAATCCAGGAGTAGTGGAGTCTCTAGGCCACCACAGTACCAGAGCAAAGCAACACGGCGGGGTCAGTACCACATAGAAGACTCAAGTTGCCTAGCCAAGTGGTACCAGCGGAGAGAAAGAGAGAGTGAGATAGTGCCAGCAGCTCAGCTAGAGGCAGCAGCAAGGACACACACACACAGCACAAGCACGAGGAAACTGAGGACCCGGACAGGGTGGGAGAACCCGGCCCCCAGTACAGACTCCGTGGACTATAACCTGCAACAACATCGCAGTAAAGCTTTGGAAACTACAGAAACGTGAGTGTGTGTTCCTTAACCCGTCTCCACTATC